>QFEI01001116.1:0-19835 GCA_003316145.1 Neoboletus magnificus | reverse complement strand
GAGACGAAGGGTCGTGAGGGAAGGAAGTCCCAAAGCGACGAGTCAAAGGTCAAGGGCGGGGAGAGGTCGTTAAACGACGCTCAAGCCTTTTGAGGTTTTGAGGTAAGAGAAGGAGTTGTATACTGGAAGGAAAGTAAGATCTAGCTTATGGTACATGATATCGACGTCAAGTTTAAGTATTACTCGAGGTACTTTAGGGCAAGTGTGAGTATAAGGAGGATAATGAAGCGGAAATGAATAAAAGGCAGTATGGAGGATGTAAGCTCGATTACGAAGTAAGTGGAGGGTGCGAGGGGAACGGGTGATGACGAAAATGGGATGAGTAATTGAGCGAAAAGAAAGGTAAGTCTGGAATGACAAGGAAAAGAAAGAAGAGTAAAGTAAAACGTAACAATAGGGAATATGGTGGGGAGGGCACAGGGTTCATAGCCCATCATGAGAAAGAACAGAGATTGACTGGTGACAGAGTGGGGACGGTAATTGTAAGTGAATTCAGCGTGGGAGATAGAATCAGCCCAGGAACTGGGGTTGGCACCACAGAAGATATGGAGATAAGTTTTGACCTCTTGGTTTACCCATTCAGTTTCTCTGTCAGTTTGGGGGTGATAGGCAGTGAAGAGGGATAGGTCATAGTGGAGGAGGCATCCAAGTTCTTTGGTGAAGGAGGAGGCGAATTGGGGGCCACAATCGGAGATAATTTTGTCATATAACCAGAAGTGGAGGTAGACCTTGTGAAAGAAGAGGGAAGCAATTCCTTCCGCAGAGATGGATTTCTTACTGGGGCAGAGAATTACCCCCTTAGTAAGCCCATGGTCGACCATGACCAAAAGGGAGTCAAAGCCGGATAAAGGTGGGAGGTCGGTGATGAGGTCACACAAGATTTGTTGAAAGGAGTGGGAGACAGAAGGGGGGATGGGGATAAGTGGGGGGGTGGTGGGGTGTGTATTCACCTTTGCTTGTTGGCAGGGTGTGTATTTTTTAACAAATTTGCAAATGAAGTGGGTGAGACCAGGCCACCAAAATTCAGCAGCGATGAGTTGACAGGTTTTCATGTAACCAGGGTGGCCAGCAGTAGGGTGGTCATGATATCTTTGTATGATAGAGCGACGTAGATCATTGCCTGGGAGAATGTAAACACGACCTTTGAAGGTGAGGACTCCGTTGGTGATTTCCCAATCAGACAGGCAGGAGCAGAATGCCACAGGGAGGTCCAGTTCTAGGGAGGATTGGAGATGTTGAAGGACGAGGGGGTCAAATTTGGAGAGGGAACGGATCTGGTTGTGGAGGACGGTGTTGATGAGGTTGACAAAGAGAGAGTCAGGAAGGAGGGTGGTGGAGGTATTGTCATCAGTATCATCTGGATGGAGGTCAGGGCGATGAGAAAGAGCATCTGGGAGAACAAGGAGCTTTCCAGGGACATGGATAAGCTTCAGCTTGAAGTCAGTGAGGTCAAGGAGCCATCGGGCTTGGTGATGGTTGAGGTTCTGGGGTTGGCGGAAGTAGGTGAGGTTTTTGTGGTTGGTGAAGGTTTGTATGGGGAAGAGGGAGACTTGGAGGTAGTGTCGCCATGCTTTCAATGCCTGGATGACAGCAAGGAGTTCTTTGTTGTAGATGTCGTAGTTCCGCTCAGTGGGGGAGAAGGATTGGGAGAGGTAGGAGCATGGGTGCCATTCTCTGTTGGGATCAGTCTGGAGAAGGACTATGTCTAAGGCATACTTGAAGGCATCTGTGGCAATGGTGAAAGGTTTGGAAAGGTCAAGGAGTTGGAGGACGGGTTTCGACAGGAAGAGTTGTTTTAGGGAGTTGAAGGACTGTTAACAGGGAGTGGTCCATGCCCAGCGATGGTCCTTTTTGGTAAGGTCAAGGAGGGGCTGGGCGATGTTGGAGTAGTCGGGGATGAATCATCAGTAGAAGTTGGCAAAGCCTAGGAAGGATCGAACTTCCCTGACTTTCTGGGGGGTGGGCCAGGTTCTGATACCATTGAGTTTGATTGGGTCCATGGCAAGTTGTCTGGGTTTTACGATCATCCCGAGGTATTCAACTTCCGAGGTGGTGAAGGAACACTTCTCAAGTTTCAGGTGGAGGTCAAGCTCCTTCATGTGTTGGAGGACTCGGCGGGTTCACTCAGTATGGGTCTGTTCGTCAGGGGAGAAGATAAGGAGGTCGTCCATGTAGATGATGAGCCATCCTTCAGCTATTAGATCTCTGAATGAATCATTTATGGAGTGTTGGAATGTGGAGGGGGAGTTGTTTAATCCAAAGAACATGACTGTTGGTTCATAGAGTCCTTTGTGGGTAATGAAGGCTGCTTTTCATTGGTGGCCATCCTTGATGCAGACATTGTTGTATCCCCATCCGATGTTGAACTTGGTGAATAGGTTAGCTCCTTTGAGTTTATCGACAAGATTGGAGACCAAGGGGAGGGGATAGGCATCACAGATCGTGTGTTCATTCAGGTATTGATAATCCTGGCAGGGGTGGAGTTTGCCATCCTTTTTCTTTATGAAGAAGAAGGGGAATGCCTGTGGGGAGTTAGACAGGCGGATCTTCCTGGAGGTAAGGTTTTCGTCTAGGAAGTCTTCGGTGGCTTTGATCTTGTCCGGGGAGAGTGGGTATATCTTTCCAATTTTTGGAGTGAACGTGTTGTCAAGGTTGATCTCATGGTCATAGGGTTGGGATGGGGGAAGGTGGTCTGCCGATTCCTTGGTGAAAACGTTGGCAAAGTCTTTGTACTCTTTGGGGAGAATGGCCTTTGATTTGGCCTGTTCAGCAGCCATGGCTAACTCAGTTGCTGTGGTGAGTCTGGCAACTGCAGGGGTATTCTGAAGAAAGCATTTTGCATCTCCTCGGATGATTCGGAACATGTGGTGATTGTGTCTGGCAGTGGAGATATAGTTGTCTGGGGAGCGGTGTCCAAGGTACTCCACAAGTTGTGCATCATAAACGGTGTCCACATTGACATGTTGTGGGTGGTTAGGTTTTCGAAAGTGGGAGTCATGTCTTTGTTGGTCAAGGGAGTAGGTGGCATATAAGTCCTTGGATTGGTTGCAGGAGGAGGGGATGTTGAGGGTCTGGCAGATCCAGTCAATGGTGGGGTTGGTGCTGTGGAGCCAAGGTACACCGAGGATCATGTTCTCTTGGCTGCATGACATGACATGGAAGAGATGGGATTGTATGATTCCTCCAATGTCGAGATAGAGGAAGCAAGTGAAGCAGATTTCTCCGTTTTTGTTTGATATTTGGTCAACATTTTGTACTTTGATTGGTATGTCAAGTTTCATGGTGGGGAGGGAGTGTTTTCGGACAAACTGCCAGTCAATGCAGGAGATGTCTGCACCACTGTCAATGAGGGCTCAGGTTTCGACGGCTTTCAACGTGTGTGAGGGGGTGATTAACTGTATGGAAATTTGGATAGCTTTGGGGGTAGCAGATACTATTACAAGAGTGCACATTATATTAGGAGATCATTGCATCAAAGGACGTCTCCATTCTAAAAATCCTCCTCAGTGGAGATGGCAATCCTTGCTACACCTTTGTCTTCATCATCCTCTACAACTTTTAGCTCCGGGATTTCTTCGGCTACTTGCCTAACCTTAGGCTTGGGGTTTGAGGGGAAGGTGGGGCAGTTGGACAATCCATGTCTGGGTTTCCTGCAGCAGAAGCAGAGTTTGAGGTTGAAGCAGTGCTTCTGTTCTTCAGGAGTGAACTTAGGGATTTGGACAGCATCAACATCCATAGCATTCAGGTCTTTTGGTGTGTGTGTTGGAGTGTGGGAGAATCGGGTGGTGTTTTTGGAGGAGGAGGGGGGGTTGCAGGAGAAGAGCATTTAGGAGTGGTTCCATTGGGAGTGGAATTGCTCCACATTGATGTACCATTCATTTATAGTGGTGGGGACCGTGTCCATGGAGAAGATGTGGTCTTTCAAGGATTTCTTCAGCTCTTGGGCAAAGAAGTGAATCAGGGTTGCGTTGTCCGTCAGCTCACTAAGCTGGGCAGCGTCTTTGAATGTGTTGATGTAGGGAAGGACTTCCTTATCCTGGGAGAGGGTCTGGAGTTCAAGAAGGGCATTCCCTTTCTGGTTGCTAGGCAGAAACACCTTGGTTACTTTGGTGGTGAAATCAGCGAAGGTTCCGAAGGTGCCATTGTCAATGGCTTCATTGGTAAACATGGTTGCCCAACCTAGGGTGATTCCCTTCTTTATGAAGGACAGGGCAAAAGCGATCCACTTGGTGTTGGAGTCATAGATGGAGTTATTGATCATGAGGTATAGTCTGACAGAGACGAACCATGCCTTAAAGGTTTTGGCATCTCCGTTGTAGGTTTCAGGAATACCAAGACAGAGTTCCTTGGCAGGGGTGGCCATGGGTGGTGGTGTGGGCGAGAGTGAGGGTGAGGGCAAAGGTGTGGGGGAGGGGGAGAGGGGGACGGAGGTGGTGGTGAAGGCGAGGGGGCAGGGGTAGGTGCAGGGGTGGGAGTCCTCAGTGTTCTAGGTTTTCTTGGTGGTAGGGATCCTTGATAAGGGTCGCCCCAGGGACAAGAGGATGCAGAGGACATGGTGGTCAAGGTGGGTGAGGAACTACAATGATGGTAGCCTTGAAAGAGAAGCTAGATCTTTTGTTACGCTCAGTCCGTGGTTAGGCTGCAAATGTAAACCTGTGATAGAGAGGGAGAGCTCAACATGTGGGATCAAGGGTTCCGGGTCGAGTGTCGACAAAGGGGAACTTCTCTTGGTGCAACAGACAAGGACAGTTGTCAAGGGGATTCCTCAAACGATGGGGATAAGAGATTGCAAGGGGAGGAAATCCCAAGGCGATAGGTCAAGGAGGTCAAGAGCGAGAAGGACGTCAGGCGACATTCAGACTCCTCAAAGATTCAAGACAAGAGAGAGCGGTTGTATACAAGTAGAAAGGTAAGATCTAGCTTATTGTTACATGGTATCGACGTCGAGTTTAAGTATAACTTGAAGTGGTTTAGGGCAAGTGTGAGCACAAGAAAGAAAATGAAACCGAAATGAATATGAGGCTATGTGGAGGATGTAAGCTTGATTATGGAGGGTGCAAGAGAAACGGATGGTGATGAGGATGGAATAAGTAATTGAGCAAAAAGAAAAATAAGTCCATAAAAGTAGTGAAAAGAAGGGAAAATGGAATAAAACATAACAAGGGCAGGATTCTGAGCATGATCAATAAGAAATTTCTCCACAGCATCTCTGTCAAACAAAAGCCAATGCCAAAATCACAGAATTACTAATGGGCATCAGGCATCACCATGAAGTGCTGGGCCTTTCCACCTAAAATAATGGTTACTGATAATTGTTGCCAAGTTCATCAGGCCATCAAGTCTGCCTTGCCAGAGATTGATTGCATTCTTGATGTGTGGCATTTCATTACCAGGTACACTGTTTATAACTTGTCTTTCCAGCTCACAATCATTCAAATTTTCAAATACATTGCTGTCATTTTCAATTCTGGAAAAAATGTTTACTGTGCTGCTGTCGCCACTGACATAATGAATGCTGTCCTTAAGAAACATTCAGTGAAGGGATCAGGTGCCAAGTATTGGAACAAATCAAAACAGGAACAGAAACTTGAAGTGGCCTTCACAAAGTGGGCTGAAAAGAGGATAGTGTGGTCTGCTGCTGCTATGCAAGTACACGCACACCATTCCTTGCCTCATATATGTCATATTGACTGCCTTGGTGATCAGGTGCACAAGGGGCAACTTAATCCTGTTCAAAAGGGCTCCCTTGAATACCACCATTAGAATATTCTATCCAATGGTAGTTGTATCAAGAGCTTCCACAAGGGCTAGAACTCACTCCAACAGGTTCAGCCAAGTGGGATCACTGTCCTAGTTGCTCTTGGCCATGACTTTGTCCTCTGTTGAAACATTTGTGTGGCCTACAATTGTGCTGGTACTATATATAGCAACTTAAAGCAGGAAAATTCATTCCTCACCTCAACTTATGATTCTTATCATGTCAGCCTTGCGTCTGCAATTGTGACACTTCACAATGAAATTCTCAAGAATGATGTCTCATCTGGCTTCAAAAGTCTTTTAGAATTAGCTGTTACTCACTTGGACAAAACATTTGATTTAATTATCTCTGACCATGCATCGATGTTTGGTGGGATAGTTGACATCAAAAAAGAGCCTGCTGAGCTTGATGACTCCATTATAATACAGTCACTCAAGTTCAAATGTGATGCTACCGCTAACCTCATGCTCCAGGCAAGCTGCTTTATTCTTGAGGAGCCAAAGATTGACCTTTAGCTTCTGAATCAACCCACCAATCCAAATGCTGTAAACACTACTACCACAGCCACAAAGCGCAAATTGGAACCTATATTGCCTGTCAACAGAGTTGGTGGAGCTGCCATCACAACTGCCATTCTCTTATTAGAAATCACTTCTATCAAAGACTTTCACATTAAAGCAAGCTCTGTTGAAACTGTGCCTCCTATTGCCAAATGAGCACAGCTAGGCTCTCTCACCAATCCACCAGATTCAAATGTGCAGGCCTTGCTTCATGTTGCATCTGAATCCAATATTTCTCGTCCTGGCCACCTTGACTACTATTTCAAGACCAAGACTGCAAGTGTTTCAACCACACCCATTAACATGTCACAGCTGGCATCTACATGTGGTGAATCCAAGTTGTTTCTGAGTCATTGCCCCACATTCATAGCCAAGGAGCCACTTTGCCAAAAATCATCATGGTGGTGGCTAGTGTACTATCCTCCACCACTTAGGCTTCAGCATCCCTCATGCTTCCACAATTCTGTGTCAATGGCCTCACCTGCTCACAGCACCATTTTTTACTTGCCACCAATGTTGATGCATATGCATTGGTCATAAAAGAATCCAACAAATTTTACCTGTTTATGAACATGCAAGCTGAGTTCAAGTGGGTCTCTCATGAGATGATGTCCAAGCAATGGGTCAAGACAATGGCAGAATATAACAAATGTCTCATTACCAAGTGTGGGTTGTCAACTGTTCTCAAAGCATCCATTGGTGCTTGTCTGAAAGCTTGGTGAGCTTGAGCCAAGGCTCATGAGTAGAATCATGAAAGGAGATTACAAGTGTAAATATTGCTAGTATATCTGACTCTACTAATCTCTCACTAACATGTTGTTATGGTCCAGTTACCATTACAAGTCTCTATGAGACTTAGTTATTTTTTTTTCTCTTCTTATCTTATCTTATCTGATCACATGGCTTTCACTGATCATCTAATCTCATCTCATCTTCTCTAGTCAAGATTCACACCCTCTAACTCCAAACACTAAGGCTACACCCTTAAAGACTTATCACCACTTTGGTGCCTGAATTATTTCTTCTATAGTTATATTATTTCCACAGTAATCTCTGTGCTATGCATGTCTTCTTTTTCATTTCTATCCTATGCAAGGCTATGCCTCATAGCCCTTTTTAATTACCACTCCTTCATTTACATTTTACACAGCCTCGAAGGCTATATTTAATCTTTACCATAACTCATGATGACAACTCTTGACCACTAGGGTACAGGGTATGACTTGATATGACTACATATCTATAGATTAGATACAAACATGTACAAACAGTCGAATGATATATAAACCCCAGGAGCCTAGCACTGGAACCCCCAGTCTAGTTCTCTTGGTCTTTACTCTTGAGTTCCATTCAGGAGTACTTGTGTGCTTATTAATTTTCATCTGCTTTCTAGTTCACTGGTGATTGCCTAAGGTGTTCCATTAGGAATTCTTGGGTGTTTTACATGTTCCTCCCTCAGCGAAATGGAACACCAATATATCCTGGAAAAGGCATTGTGATGCCATCATTCTCATCAAGCTTGAGGCAAAGAAGTCTAACAAGAAGGTAAGCCGCACCATGTCACACCATCTCCACCATGTCGTTGTCCATCCCACTTACTCAATCCAACTATGATAGGCATGCAAGGTGCAGACTTGCTCACACTATCAAACAATTATATATCCCAACCTAGAGGGTTGCTCTCTTAACCACAAAAGGGCCTACTGCAGCAACTGTTATGCTTGGTCCGGGTAGGATTGAGTGTAGACTTAGAAAGGCGAAGGGGTGAGATGACTAGGTGGCAAGGGAACAAGGACTGGGCTTATGGGCCAGTATCCGCACTCTGTGTGAAGATTCAAAGGGGGGAGTCTGGACATGGCAGACTATAATAAGGGAACCAGACTGGTGTCCAGATCAAGATAACCAGATGGTTGTCCAGGTCAAGGGTTTGAGGGAAATCTGGATGTGATGGACTGTTGCAAGGAAACCTGTCAACGGTCCAGGTCAAGGGTTTCAAGGAATGTCCACTCAGAAGTAGGATGAGGACTTTGGAAGTCTCTGGGATTCCGAGTAATGAGGTATATTGGCTAAGATCTAAGTAGGTCAAAGTTAAGGACATGGGATGTGTTATGTCAGGTTTATATACTATGGGAGGAAACCTAAAGGAGGAAGGTGGAACTGAGACAAAGAGTACGAATACAGGATGACCAAGAAGTGATGTTATAAGAACATTGGGGTGAAGGGTTAGCCTGGATCATGCATAGATGAGAAAGGTACTGAACGGAGTTCCGACAGCTTGGTAAGAGAGTCCAGTCAAATGGAAGTATGTTCCAAATGATTACAGTAACAAAGCGAAGGGTGAAAGGTGAAAGGAACATGTGACAAGTGGGAAGGAGGAACATGTAAAGGGAAAAGAAAGAAATTGTAACAGCGACAATGTCAAGCAAGTTTCCAAGGCTGACAATAAGGTTCCACCATGGCCCTAGCCACAAAATATCTTCACTACAGGCAAGACCTTCCATCCACAGGTGTTCTATGTAATGATACAAGACATTTACAAGTGCTACTATATCCCTGGCACCAAGCCTCCTCCCATTGCAACCATGGAGGCTGTTGCCTTTGCCAAACTCTTGGCATCTCACATTCACACATTTGAAGGTGGTGTGATTGGATTCCACCTCTTTACTGACTATGAGCTTGACCCAAAGATGTCAACAGGATACATTATCCATCCTGAGGATGGCAGTGGCAAGTGTCTGCAACTCACCTACCTCCAAGCCAATAGCCAGTGAGTGAGTGCTTTGCAGCACATCTCCCTCTTCTCTTCCCAATTTTTTTTCCAGCTTGCTTTTCATTCTCTCCTCCTCATTTTGTCATCCTTATACTTTCCATTTTGTGGTCTTGTCAACACTGGTGCAGTCACATTACTGTCCTCTCTTGTATCACATCCAAGCCCATCCTTTACTCACAGTGGTTTTGATGTGCATTGTGTGCTCAACTTGGAAGTTGATAGTGTGACATTAATTTGTGTCCTCATATATCTACACAATGTGTAAATCTATATGTCTGCCTGTTCATCCACCCCAGTCAAAGACTGCCCACCTTGAGAGCAGTGCAGCTTGCACAGCTGTGGTGCTACAACAGCTCTGCCAAAATTTTCAACCTTAGCAAAAAATTCCCCAGCCAGCCATGCCACTCAGGAGGTGGTCTTGTGATTAAGGGGCATCACATGCCATTCCAATGGTCGCAAATGGTCCTCACATGCACAGGACTGTTCACAACTGTTCCATGAGAATCCTGGGTATGATGAATCTCCTGCCATATGAGCAGATTGGTCATTTACAGGATTGCAAGCTGAGAAGCTCAGAAAAGGTAGCCTGCCAGAACCTGGTAAATCTTTCCAAGGGGTAGGTATAAGATGTATACGATACATATTAAATTGCTACTAATACCTGTCATAAATCTTGTAAATTGGGGTATGAGCCAAATGGAACTACATGTAGATAGACTTGAGCAAATCATAAGGATCATGATCCATTCTGCAAATTGTAGGAATCATAGTCAATTTGCATCACTCCCAGCTATGCAGTCTTCCTTCCCTTTGACCTGTTCTGGATCTCTTACTCTCCTTGCTCCTGTGCCACTCCCTTCATGATGTGTAATACCTCATCAGTTTCTTTAAGGCTGCTCAAGTGTTGGTATACCCTATTCACTACATTAGTATGAAATCCATGATTTTTTCCCATTTGCTTGAGCATTATATGGAGTCCCATACACAAAGTGACTGCCAGATCCATATGGTGTACTTGCACCATTTCATTGTCACTAGGACACCAATAAGTGTTGAAACATTATGTTTCATGTTATACACTCTTTATATTGATCATGTTAGACTGACAATTACAATAGTGACCTTCTAGACATAGCTTGGACTTTCAGCTATGTTCTTATCTGTTATCAGGGTCTAGATGCACAATCTAGCTCTCTTATCTCTTATCTATGATGTCACTATGATGTCATAGTTCTTATCTCTTATCTATAATCTCATTCTTATCTATGATATCATATTCTATTCTTGTTATCTTTTATCAGTTATCATTTGATATGCTGACTGTTATCTTACTGATAAGGATTATTTGTAGCTCTAATCCTTTACCACATTCCTTTCTGGGAGTCCTATTATTCTCCCATTATGTTGAATAATAGTTGTTTGCCTCATTGTTCTCCCCTTTGGGATATTCAAGCTGAGCTCAAACCTTAATTACTACATGTATAAATACTGAGCCCTTCTGGCTGATACTATAACGAATTCCACTTCTCTTCTTTTACTATCATTAGTCCTTAGTAGCTGGCCTTGCCACTACCAAGTCCTATCATTTGGTTGCCACACATCCATCTCTGCACCACAACTAAGCCCCACCTTTGACTTTACTTGTGTTATTTTCCCCTTTGCACTTCCTGTTGCTCCTGCTGGATGCATGGCCTGTTCAGAGGCCATGCACCTTGCACATCTACATTTGCATTAATAAATTATAGAATATAGTAATAAAAAAAAGTGATATCAAACCCACTCCAATTCAGAGTCCTTTATCTTTATGTCATTGCTGAGCAGTCTGGCCAATTTTTGTGAGATTGAACATCTCCTGGCCACAACAGCATCCTTGTTGACTGTGAGGTCAATCACATTAATGCTGTTGTTATGGCTTGTGGGAAGGTAATCATTAGCTGATTGTGTTGGGCCTATATCATTGTCTAATATAAGCTGAATTGTCACTAAGCTGCTCTTACTGGGTTGGTACACTGGTGACTGTTCAGCATTGATATGAGCAGTGGAGGTCTCAATCATTGATATGGATTGCTGGTCCTATTGAGTGAAATTGGCTTGGCTTGCAAATCAGCCTTAGCATTGACATACCAACACAATCAGCTCAGCAGAATCTATGAATGTATAGAATGATAATAACTTGATATTGTGATGTGCCAGTTTGAAAGAGTAGTGGGTAGATAATGGAGATGAAAGATGGGAGGACAGAAGATATATACAGATGAATTGAAATACCCAAAGAGTCAACTAATTGATCTCTAGGCAATCACCAGGGATACTAGGAGAAGATGTAAGAAGGAGCACTACTGTACTCAGGAGTGGGACTCAAGGAGGAAAATCCAAGAGAACTAGACTGGGAAATACCTGGTCAAGTCTCTGGATTTATATAGTGACTCCAAAAACTGTTCCAATGTTTTGTAGTTTTGTAGTGATATGAAATAGCAGTATTAGGCATGGGTACTCCACTTAGTGTTGGTGGGAACAAGTGATGTACCAACCCCTGGCTACCTGCTGACCTAATATGCATGTGATCCGGTGCAGGGGCTGCCAAGATACATCCATTTTAAAACAGAAACACCATTGGAACAGTTTTAGAGCTTTTCATATAATCCATAAGATTTTAGTAAAACAATGGAATAGTTGTTGTTATTTGGTGCTACAAACAAAAATACACATATAGATATAATGTCTGAGCTTGAAATATGTCTCATGCTTCTTTCCTTTCAACCACTACCATCATGCAATCCCCTCCTGCTACTCAAAAAAGCACTATTCTCTCTCAGCTTGATTCTGACCATTCTATTCACTCTATTGTATCCAGCACAGGTGTAGGCATTGCCACCATCTCCAGACTTCATTTCAAGGAGCATTCCAAGCTTTCTCCCACAGATATTTATCATGCTCAGCATCTTATCACCTTTGGCAAAGCTGAGACTGCCATTCAGGTGACCAAAACACTCTCCAATATCATCAACCAGTCTCTATCTGCCAACATAGTTCACCTTCACTTGAAAAAGAGTGGTATGAAGGCAATAGTCAAATCCAAATGCCCCCTTCTCTTTGCTAAATACCACAAGGCCCATCTAGACTTTGCCTATGCCCATAAAGATTGAACTATGAATGATTGGAAGAGGGTAGTATGATTTGATGAAACCAAAATCAATTGTCTAGGGTCAGATGGACACAAATGGGTGTGGAAAAAGGCAGGTGAAGGGCTTAATAACAGGTTGGTAGAGGTGACTGTCAAGTTTGGAGATGGTTCTGTGATAATGCGGGGATATATGACTTGGCAGGGAGTTGGCTATGCTGCCAAGATTGATGGTAGGATGGATGGAGACCTTTACCTTCAGATTTTGAAGGATGACCTGCTGAATACTCTGCAGTATTATCGTTTTAATTCTTCTAACATCATCTTTCAGCAGGACAATGACCCCAAACACACCTGCAAAAAGATCAAGGCATGGCTAAAAGAGCAGGACTTTAGAACTATGATATGGCCTATACAGTTTCCTGACCTAAACCCGATTGAGCACCTATGGGGTTATCTCAAAAGAAGGCTTGCAGCTCATGAAAAGCCCTCTAGTGGAATTCATGAGCTATGGGATAGAATTCAGGATGATTGGGAGAAGATATCAGTTGAGGAGTGCCAGAAGCTGATTGAGAGCATGTCTAGAAGGATTCAGGCAGTGCTTAAAGCCAAAGGAGGATACATTAGATACTAATATCTATCAAATACCCTATTTATTTTAAAAGCTCTAAAACTGTTCCAATGGTGTTCCTGTTTTAAAATGGATGTATCTCAGCAGCCCCTGCACTGGATTACATGAATATTAGGTCAGCAGGTAGCCAGTGGTTGGTACATCACTTGTTCCCACCAACACTAAGCAGAGCTTCCACACCTAATACTGCTATTTCATATACACTACAGAACTACAAAACATTGGAATGGTTTTTGGAGTCACTGTATATACATTTAGGATATGTACATGTTTGTATCTAATCTATAGATATGTATTTGTATAAAGTCATACTCTGTGCCCTAATGGTCAGAGAATACCTTTGTGAGAGAATCATGAGCAGACATTCAAAACATACCGTTACAGTTGCATCCTAGTACACCTAATATTATTGCTAGTTGACACTAGTTTTCATTTTTATTATCTTCTTTTCTCTTATCTTATCTTATCGGATCACATGACCAGATTGCAGATCTTATTGGATATTCCATAGTCAAGTCATGTGACCCCTAACTCTAAACACTGAGATATTATACTCTCAGAGATTCATAAATCTTAGATCAGATCTCAAGAATCTAGATGATTCCAATATAGTTATATATGATCCCATGATCATATCTGTCCTGTGCATGGCTATGCCACACAGCCCTAGTTAATATCTGTGCAATGCACACTTCCATTCCTTCATAGCCTTGAAGATTATGTATGATTCTCTTCCATTTTTCCACAGCTGTGCTGTTGCATCATACTGTATATCTCATTCCTGTTCTCTTTCTTCCATTCTATGGCTATGCTATTTAATCTCCATTACACAGGCAACATAGCTATTGAATCATATATAAAGAGATATCATTGATACAATACAAACATGTATATACATAGAAAGTGTATATAAGACCAGAGGTCCTAGCCTAATTTGCCAGTCTAGTTCTCTTTGGAGTTTCCTCTCAGAGTTTCACTCAGCTCTTCTTAGCAGGAGACCAAACTGGCTCATTATCTTCATTTCATTCTTGAGTTCATCTCACTAGCCAATGTTCACTCAAACTCACCTTAGACCAGCTCTTTCAGTGTTTCACATACAGTGGCTCAAAAAAGTGTCCTTTTGGTGGTGTTGTACATATATAGCTATTGAGCCCTAGCAGAGAAGAGAATGGATTTTATGATGAAGTAGGGTTAGCTGGATGGTATCTCTGCTCTTTATATTATTTGGAATTATGTAAGTGACATAATCAGACAGAGTTAAAGCACAGCATCCATCAAAACCTTATGTTATTTACTAAATGATAGTTGATAATATCAGGGTCAAATAAGTATTCTAATGACATATTATTTTAATGTGGCCATATCTCAATGCCATGACAACCAAATCACATGACTAAGGGCTCACCTTCAGGGCAAGGATTAGAGCTAATGTCTTTTGGATCTCCTGCAAATGTCAAGTCTTTTCAAACTAGCCAAACATTGGGATACTTTTTTGAGCCACTGTAAGTCTGGACCATGATGCATAATAATATCATATAAGGCTAGAATAACTCAATATAAGTCCACCATAAAAATCCATTAAAAAGATAGGAGTAAAGTAGAAAAATATAAATAGTGTATAGTAAATAAAGTATGATAACAACTATATACTTCAACAGTGAACTTATAGCAACTTTTAACTTTGGAATAGGCTAATCAAAGTGAAATGGCTAGTGTTAGCCAATGGTCAGAACCAGTCAGGACCACTATCCAATTCCCTGAAATATATGAGCCATCATCTGCAGTTTTAAGTGGTCATAATGGGACCATTATGATGACCAAATCCAGTGAAAGTGTTGTACAAGGTGCTCTGGTCCAATCAAACTTCTTGCTAAACTCTGCATTATTACAGTCAATATCAACACAAGAGTCTTCAATAACTTAGTTAATTTGTTTTCTTTGTTTTCTTTGTTTTATCTTATCTTATCAGTCATGTGACTGGTGCATCTTATCTTATCTCTCTTTTCATAGTCAAGTCATCAACCTCTAACTCTAAATACTAAGTCATCATACTCAGAGACTCATTGAAACACCCAAAGATCCTAAGTAGGACTCTAGGCAATCACCAGGGATACTAGGAAAGAAGAAAAGGGGGGCGAACACTTAAGTGCTCCTGAGTGGATCTCAAGGGGAAAATCCAAGAGAACTAGACTGGAGGTTATCCGTCTAGCCCTTGGGGTTTATATACTATTCTACTGTATGTACATGTTTGTACCTAATCTATAGATACGTGTTCGTATATAGTCATACCCTATACCCTAATGGTCAGGGGTTACCTTCATGAGAGTCATCAAGACGGAGATTAAACATAGCCTTCGAGGCTGTGAAGAATGGAAGAGAAGAAACGGAAATTAATAAGGGCTGTGAGGCATAGCCTTGCACAGGACAGAAATGAAAAGACATGCACAGCACGGAAATAACTGTGAGAACAATATAACTATAAAAGGATTAATTAAGGCACCAAGTTGGTGATGAGTCTCTAAGGACATAGCCTTAGTGTTTAAAGTCAGAGGACGTGAGTCTTGACTGTATGAAGGTGAAACTAATAGATAAGATGAATGATTAGATTAGATGATCAGTCACATGATCAGATAAGATAAGAGAAAAGAGAAAAAAGAAACGACTAAGTCTTGCAAAGACCTTGTGACAGTGGGACCATAACACTCATACACACCTTATGCCTTAACTTATCCTTTTATAGCTATATTTGTTCTTATGTTCATTTCTGTGCTGTGCACATCTTCCTTTTCATTTCCATCCTAAGCAAGGCTGTGCCTCACAGCCCTATTTAATCACTGCTATGATTCTCTTCCATTCTGCCACAGTCATTGTTATGCTTAGGTTACTGTCACAAGGTCTTTCAATACTTAGTTGTTTCCTTTTTCTTTCTTATCTTATCTGATCTGATCACATGACCTTTCACTGATTATCTAATCATTTATCTTCCATCTTCTAACAGTCAAGGTTCATGCCCTCTGACTTTAAACACTAAGACTATGCCCTTAGAGACTTATGCACACATTGGTGCCTTAATTCAACCTTTTATAATTATATTGTTCTCACATTCATCTCCATGCTATGCACAACTTCTCTTTTTCATTTCTGTTCTGTGCTTGGCCATGGCACACAGCCCTTTTAATTTCCATTTCTTCTTTTCTATTACACCACAGCCTTGAAGGCTATGTTTTTAATGTCCACTCATGATTCTCTCATGAAGGTAACCCCTGACTGTTAGGGCACAGGGTATGACTATATATGACTACATATCTGTAGATCAGATACAAACATGTACAAACTGTAGAATAGTATATAAACCCCAAGGGCTAGACAGATAACCTCTAGTTTAGTTCTCTTGGATCTTCCCCTTGAGTTCCACTCCTGAGCACAGCTAGTGTTCACTTCTCATCTCTCTCCTAGTTTACTGGTGTTTGTCTAGAGTTCTCATTTGAGTTCTTTGGATGTTTCAGCCATGCTGTTGTCTCATGTCATTTATCTCCACTTCTCTTTCATTCCATGGCTATACATATTTAATATCTGTGCCTCATGTAGATATACAATGCCCATCTATTTATCCTTCTATAGATAGATATAATAGATCCTATACACACATATACATACAAAGAAAGTATATATAAATCAGAGGTCCTAGCCTGGTTAATGCCAGTCTAGTTCTCTTGGGAGTTTCCCCTTAGAGTCCCACTCACTCCTCTCTACAAGAGATTAAACCAGTAGATTCTTATCTTTCATTATTCTCATGATCAGTTAGAGTCAAGCCTTAGCTTGCCTGAAGTTGCCCCCAGTTGACTCTTTGGGTTATTTCATGTGTAGGCTTGCAAAAGCCTTCAGAAGTGCAATGTAACAGCTGCACTCTCCAATGTAGACTATAGGGCATACTTACATGCTGTACATGAGGATGAACTGCATGCTGTAACACAAAGTCTTGAACTCTAATGTCTTTTTCAGGCAAGTTGGCATTGTGTGAAAAATATCAAAAAACAGGCCTCACCTTCAACCTACCATATCTCCTCAACACCCACTTGGAATCCATTGGAGATGATACCATTTGACTTGAATGAGCCAGGAGAATGTGTTCCAGCTTGACTGGTGAAAGGTTTTTGAATTTTTGAATTTTTTTGAATTTTCACAACATCATCTTTTCTTTCGGGGATGATTCTATTCGACTCGGACAAGACAAGAGATCATATTCCAGCTTGACCAGTGGAGAAAAATGAATAATTAAAAATTTCCAAGAAATTGTCTTTTTTACATCAGTCAACTTGGAAATTTTCTCTCAAGCTCATCCGAGTTGAATGGTATTGTCTCCGATGAACTCTGAGTGGGCATTGAAGGAGATGTGGATATGGTGGGCCGAAGGTGCTGTGTGTTTTTCGACATTTTTCACAGTGCCAACTTGCCCGAAAAAGACAGCAAGACTCAGGGGGAAAGAGCTACATACTAGATCGGATTACACATAATCAGGGAGTGGCAAGTAGAGTTGTGACAGACGGAAACCACGGTGGGGGATGACATCACGGACGAGCGAAGCAGGGGGGGTCGCTGGGACGGAATTGGACCATCAAATAAATGGGGACGAAGACAGATGGAGAGGAAGCCAAATACTACATCATGAATGTCTCGATAACAGAACACCATGAGTGATGACACATCTCCAATAGACACCTACGCGATGAGCCAATATCAACGTCTCGAAAGACTACAATGAACGTATTGTGTATCAGAGGGACGACTTAAAAACATCCTATCCATCCGTGAATCTATGAGGACGGCTCTGCCGGACGTAGTGATGAAGGGGTGATTATAGTAAGAATATGTGCACTTTCGAGGAGGAAGCTGCAGACACACCCTACTTGAAGGGGCAGTTGGAAAACCGATCCTCCAGGTCAGAGTACATGTCTAACCACTGGTCCAGCGTGCTGATGAACTCGGCATGCGAGACTTCTGTTCGTGTTCCATTGGCAGCTTTGCAAAGCGTGCTGTTCCAGAATATCGTGAAACAACCCTCAACCAAATCGGAAATGGGCTGGTGCAGATCCTCTGGCCAATTGTGTTCCAAGCAATCCAGGAACTCCGCGCTTTCAATCATCTTGCTTGCGCCATCGGGATGCGTTATGGTCGAATGCTTCTGCTGCCCTATATTCTGCGGATCCCCATCCGCCCAATCGGCATACCGTTTTGGCCAATTTCTCGTATGGGGGAGACGACCGGAACCAACAGACTGAACAAACCCAACTTCGTCGGCTTCACGCAACTCTGTGTCGGAAAGCGGCCCTGCATAGGAAAAAAAGAAGAGCAAAAGCACGTAGAGGAATGATTCCACATCATCAAAGTGTGTGTGCCTGCCACCCCAAAGGACGTTGTAGGAGATGTAAGGAAATGTACCCTAACATCACGTCAGTCGATAACGACAGTGGACAGCTGGACTACTTACCGTTCGCAGTCCTTTGACGGCTTGAAGTTTCTTGTTATCGGGGACGTGAGGAACACGTGGCTCTTGCACGGTACGTTGCTGAAACGGGGCTCGAGGTTTGGCCGGTACGGGTGGGGTAGGCTCCTCAGCTTTCTGTAGGATGGCCATGTCGAGGTCAATCAGATATCCTCGCTCATGCCCGGGGCGAAGCCCGAGAACAATGTTGTTCTCGCTGATGTCGCGGTGCAGAATACCGATCGTCGTAAGATATTCGTGCCCTTGAGTGTCTTCACATCAGCACACCTTTCCAGTCAAGACGACGGAGGAGATAAGCGTACCTAGCAATGCACCACACAATCCTCGTACAAAGTCATGCACGCCCCAGAAGTACTTCACTGGGCGCTTCAACTCGGAAACGGAGACCGTCAGCACACGGTTCTCGACCCGTAGGCCTTCGATCTGCTCGTCACTGAATCCCCTAATGGCACCGAGCGTTGTGCACGTTTTGCCATTCCTCTCTACCTTGAACGTCCTGAGTACGCGTCAGTGGACCGTTGACCAAACTAGATAGGACACCATACCTGAGCGGCACGATCAAGTTAGGGTGAAGTCGTTTGCTCGTCAGATGTTCCATGACTGCATCTTGTTCCCCAACACGCCCGAGATCCTGCCACGCCATTTTCAGCGCCAGAAGCTTGTTTTTATCCTTGAGGTCTACGACAGAGAACACCGTCGTTCCCCTTCCACGAATTGAGCTGGCCGTGAACAAGATCCCCATACATTCGTAACCATACACTGCGACAGGGAAGAAGACGAAGCGGTTCACCCCTTTGACGACATTCTCCTCGGTCCTGCGTTTCTTCGATCGCGACCCTTCGTAGTCGCCATCTGCGATTTCGGAGTGAGCCCTCTTGGAGGATGTCGAAGATGCGGTCGCGCGGTGGCACAGAGCAGCCGAAGCACTGCGCGCACGAGGTCCAGCCTCGGAGACTCCCACCCGGGAAAGAGGACTTGGCACTGAATACATCTGGCCTTGCTTGGTCCGTCGTAAGGTGGCTGCTGAGGCTGCTGCGTTCGATGTGGCCGAATGGCGGGTAATTTTTTTCGCCGTGCAGGCTTGTTCTTTCCCTTCCACCAGCACGTCCGGATTGTGGCCTAGGTCGACCTTGTCTGCTAATGCGAGGCCAAGCAGGATCCGTATGAATTCGATGCAGCCGCGACCATCCGCAAGCATCAGCTCGAGACGTTCTGTGCCGCTACCCTCTCCACGCAGGAATACCGCCTTGTCCTTTGTGATCGTCATCCCTAGCACATAATACACCCACGGCTGCGCACGCTTCAACCCTCGTGCGTACCGTTGCATCTGTTCGATGCCTGCCGCGAGGTCCTTGTTCTTCGACTCGCCGATGAGGCGCGAAGCTGTGAAGTTGACATACCGAGGATCGACGGTCTTGAAATCATCTGTGAACGCTTCGATGGGTAACAAAAGGAAGTCGGGTCGCATGTCTTCTCCGTCTGGTTCGTATGA
>QFEI01001113.1:33154-51088 GCA_003316145.1 Neoboletus magnificus | reverse complement strand
GAATGTGGAAAAGAGTTAGAGCTATAAATAACCCTTATCAGTAAGATATCAGTCAACATATCAAATGGCTAACTGAGCACAAAGGATAAGAATAGAATATGACATCATGGATATCTTTGATATCATAGATAAGAGATAAGAGGTCTAGAACATGCTTTAGGACCTGGATAAAGGATAAGGACATAGCCAGAAGTCCAGGCTTATGTCTAAAGGTCACTATCATAATTGTCAGTCAAACATAATCAATATGGAGAGCGTATAATGAGAAACGTAATGTTTCAACATTTGGCTCACCCTCCTTGCTTGTATCATGTGAGGACAGTAGCATGACATGCAGACAATGTCTAGAATTGATCTGAATATTTGCCATGGAATTAATCCCAGAGACACAGTATCAACACATACATTTCATGCAATATGGGCAGTCAATCAGACAGGTAAAGGAAGATCACATTCATGACCACAAAAGAAATGGAAAAATTTCATAGCTCTTGTTCAACAGTACCAGCACAACAAACAGAAGGGTAAACAGAAAGCACCACCAACAACCTAGTATCACCTTTACAAGTACAATGGCTCAAAGAAGTGTCCCAATGTTGGGTTATTTTGGAAAGACTTGATATTTGAAAAGACACCAGAAAGAATTAGCTATAATCTCTGCAGGGCCATTTATAGCCCTAATCCTTGCCCTAAATATAAGCTACTTATTATGTGATTTGGTTGTCATGGCATTGTAATATAACCATTTCAAAATGATATGTTATTGAGATACTTTTTTGACCCTGATATTATTGGCCATTATTTAGTAAATAACATAAGCTCTTGATAGATGCTATGCTTCAACCCTGATTCATTATGTAACTTACATAATCCTGAGTGGTATAAAAGGCAAAGATACCACCCAGGGAACTCCACTTCATCATGAAACCCATTTTTGCCTCTGCTAAAGCCAATATCCTTTTTCTCTCTGAATCTGGCCTTTCTAGTAGGCAGATATCCTCCCAAACTGGTTTAGGAAAGTCTACTGTGGCCAGGGTCATCAAAGAAATCCATCCAGGCAAGGCAAACATCAGATTGGGATGTCCTTCCAAGCTCTCTTCTACTAACAAGAGGAGAATTGTCTCTAGTATTACCTCTGGCAAGGCTGAAAATGCTGTTCAGGCAACCCATCTTATTAATTCTGCCCTCTCCTCTCCTGTCTCTTGCCAAACTGTTCGCAATATACTCAAGTCTGCATCCCTCAAGGCTGTTGTCAAGAAAAAAAAGCCACTCCTGTCTATTAAGCACAAGAAAGACAGATTGGCTTTTGCTCTAAAGTATCAACATTGGACTGTGGAGGACTGGACTAAGGTTATCTGGTCAGATGAGACCAAGGTCAACAGAATTGAGTCAGATGGAAGGAAATATGTGTAGAAAGTGGCAGGAAAGTCCCTACAAGACAAGGAAGTACATGTACAGTAAAGTTTGGAGGAGGTTTCTTGATGGTTTGGGGATGCATGGGATGGAATGGAGTGGGAATCCTTGCAGAGGTAGAAGGGAGGATGAATGCTGAGCAGTATGTCTCCATTTTGGAGGATAATCTGCTTCTCACCATGGACAATTCTGGAATTCCTAAGAAAAGCATTATCTTTCAACAAGATAATGACCCAAAGCACATCTCTAAAAGGGCCCAGAAATGGCTGGAATCTCAAGGAATCAAGGTCCTTGATTGGCCAGTACAATCCCCAGATCTTAATCCTATTGAGCATTTCTGGCAAATCCTCAAAAAAAAACTCAATAGCCATACAACACCACCTAGAGGAGTTTGGAAGCTTTGGAAGAGAATTGAAATGGGATGGGGCAAGATAGAGGTTGAGGAATGTCAAAGCTTGATAGAGAGTGTGCCTAGAAGGCTAGAGGCAGTGATAAAAGCAATGGGAGGGCATACCAAATACTAAAATTGTAGAATAGAAATGTTGCTCAAAAAAGTGTCCCAATGACATATCATTTTGAAATGGGCATATTATGATCACATGACAATCAAATTGCATGATTAATAGCTCATATTCAGGGCACAGATCAGGTCTATTAATGACCCTGTACAGTTTATTGCTAATTTCTTTTGGTTCCTTTTCAAATATCAAGTCTTTTCAAAATAGCCCAACATTGGGATACTTTTTTAAGCCATTGTAGCACACCACTCATCCAACATATCAAAATGAATACAGTGGCATTACCAACAAATGCTACTAATCACAAGTTCCAGCCAACAACATATAGCACACTTGCTGGAGCACTGGACATCCACATGCAGGGTAAACTGGAGCAAGCAATAAGTATAATTGAAATATAACAACCATCTTCACTTATCAGATACAATGTGCTACTGCACTACAGTGGTTACAGCACTCTATCAGAAGCACTAGGCTAATTGGCATACAGCAAGGAAGTCCTGGCAGGATTACTAGTTAGAGGGTACAATGGTAATGGGTAGGGGTCAACAACAAAGGAGGGGGTGTGGCAGCAAAGGGTAGAGCCAGCATTAGCCTCACCACTGCAGATTATGTGGGGGATGGTGTGGTTGTGGAAGAAGGGTGTTGTAGTATATAAAGCTGAGAATAACATTTTAGAACAAATAATAAAAAATAATGTGTCATAATCACTGTTGGTATCAAGAATCCCCTAGTAAGGTCATGCTGGTACCTTGAAACTGTTAATCAATAAAACTCCCAAGTTGTAACAGGCAACACAACACTCAGGAGGCATGTGCATGTGAAAGGAGATTAAAAAGAAGGCTATGCATGAGGTTAGATACACAGCATGGAAATTAAAAAAAAGAAAGCTGTGCATGAGTCTAGATGCACAGCTATATAACATAAAGGATTCTGAATTCTGTGATAAGGACAAGATGTTAGATAAGATGCGGATAAGATCAGATAACCTGATCTGATGTGATAAAATAAGATAAAGAGTCTGATAAGAAGATAAGATAAGATCAAGAATGATAAGAATGAAAGAAGAAAAGTGTTCTTTACTCTTAGGTTCAGTAGTAACTGAGCCTTATTAGGTTAGCATAGAATGCAACCATAACACAAGGTGTTACACTCAGTCCATGGTTAGGCTGCGAATGTAGACCTTCAAATGGATAAAGGGGGAGCTCATCGTATAGGGTCAAGGGTTTCGGATTGAGCGTTGACAAGGGGGATTCCTCTTGGTACAATGGACAAGGACAGTCGTCAAGGGGATTCCTTGAACGATGGAGATGAAGGATTGCAAGGGAAGAAAGTCCCAAGGTGATGAGTCAAGGAAGTTGAGAGTGAGAGGGACGTCAAGTGACAGTCAAGCTCCTCAAAGGTTCAAGAGGGAGAATGGTTGTATACAGGTGGAAAAGGTAAGATCTAGCTTGTAGTACATGGTATTGATGTCAAGTTTAAGTACTACTCGAAGTAATTTAGGGCAAGTGTGAGTACAAGAGAGATAATGAAGCAGAAATGAGCATGAGGCAGTATGGAGGATGTAAACTTGATTACAAAGTAAGTGGGAGATGCAAGAGGAACGGATGATAACAAGAATGGGGTGAGTAATTGAGTGAAAAGAAAGACTAGTCCAGGAAGATGAGGGAAAAGGAGAAAGATGGGACAAATTGTAACACAAGGTATGCACAAGTCTCTAAATGTGATGACTCAGTGTTTAGAGTCAGAGGCCAAAGGCTTGACTATGAGAAGACAAAAGATAAGATGATCAGTGACAAATCACATGACCTGATAAGATAAGATTTTTTTTGTTAAATAACCAAGTCTTGAAAGACCTTGTGACAGTACTGGATTGTAACAAGAGGTATTATAACTAGTGGTAATCTAGGGAGGTGCCTGACTGGATTGAAGTAGAGGAGATTGAACAGAACCACAGTATAATACTACTAGCAAAAAGAAACTTCCCTGACTTGCTAATAATTTGCATGTCCTGACATGTGGTACCCCTTGGATCCAATGTCTCTCTCATTACATAAATGGTAGAGCAGAAAGGAAATGATCATTCCATAATGCCACAAGTCACCAGAACACAAAGCTAACAGTCAACATCCAGATTAGACAACTTGAACAAGTCTTTTCAACATTGAAATCAAGATCTAGAATAAAACACATCCCACAATAACAAAACTCTAATAAAGGTGCACCCATTCTCTCTTCTCACTTTCCTTTTGAAAAAATTCCAACTCCTTTCCCCCACTCAACCCTCCCCTTCTCCCTGCCCATCTCGACCAATGTCGGCGTCATGCACTTGTACCAACCCCGCCTCCGACGCCATCGAATAAAACCGACTCAATCTATCTGCCAACAACCTCTCCGGCGCATCGAACTCGGCCACCCGACCCTGATCGAGGACCAGGACACGCGTCGACTCGATGATCGTGTTCAGGCGGTGTCTGTGAGCGGAGCAAATGGGAGGGGCCGGCCGTCAGTCAGCAAACGTGTGCTCGCCAAAAAGAAAAAAAAAGAAAAAAACGGTCAGAGAAAGAAAAGCACGACATACGCAATCGTCAAGATCGTCACATCGTCAAACAGGGGTCCTCGAATGATATCTTGAATCGCCCGGTCCGTGTCCAAGTCAACAGCCGACGTCGCTGTGTTCGTTGCATGCGTCAGCATCACACTCATCATACGGGGTCACTCGGGGCAGAGAACATAAACGCACCTTCGTCGAGAACGAGCACCTTGGACTGTTGTCGCAGACGTATTAGTGACACACACATCTCAACATTCACGATGCCCAAAAGCAGCCACTCACCTTTCTTAACAATGCTCGCGCGAAACACAACAGCTGCCTTTGCCCAGCCGACAGTGATGATCCGCCCTCCTGAACAGGCGCATCTAGACCCTCCGCAAGCCTTTCTACGTATGACTTCAAATGAGCCTAAAACAACCAAGGCAAGACGCACAAGCCCGTCAGGTCGAAACAACCAACAAACATGGGAACAAGACGCGTACGTGTTCGAGTGCGACCCAAATGTCCGCATCTTGATATTCACCCACCGGATCGATGTTCTCCCGGAGCGTGCCTTCAAACAGGTCTGGACTCTGAGGAACAATCGAAATCACCGATCGCACTTGCGGAGAGCGATAGATCAGTGTCATGTTCTGATGCACCCCCAAGTTGGACATACGGTCATGCAACCCGATCGTGCTAATGTCCACCCCATCGATAAATATCTTTCCAGACGCCGCCTCTAAGATGCGGAACAATGCAAGAAGCAACTGTCATGCAAGAATCAGAAGGGGTAGTGGATTAACAACAACCGCAGAAACTCACCGATGACTTTCCAGCGCCCGTCCTACCAACGATACCGATCTTCTCCGCCGGTTTCTGATCAAACGGACCTCAGAACTCGAGTTGGATACACCGAGAAAGGGATACACACGATCGTCAACGAAATCTCCTTCAACACCATATCCAGCTCGGGTCGATATCTCATCGAGTACTCACTGCGCGTCCATGAGAACCCTCTGCCTGAACATCCCAATTAATAAGATTCAACTCACCGGAACTCGACCTTGCCAGCACCAGGCCAACCACCAGGCGGCTTGCTATCCGGCAGTTCGTAGGGTGCCTCTGGAGACAAATCATTCGCATAATGCGTGATTCGCTCCACGCTCACCACGTTCTGCTCCACCTCACTCGCCGAACGCACGAGCCAGTTCTATCCCACAACCCACACACTCAGCGACGAAAACACAAGCAAGGGTGGCAATGCACTCACCAACGCTCCCGTCGTGTTCAACGCGTAGGACAACACCATCCCGACGAGACCGGCATCCACATTCCTCGTCGCCACGGCAGCGATCGCAAAGATCGCAGTGAACAGAATGATGGCCGAACCGACGAATTCCAAACGGACCGCAAGCCATCGGTTCACAGAGATACTTGGAAGGTAACACATCTGGTTTCGATCGATCCGAAGTGCGTTTTGTGCGGTGAAGATGGCTTGTTGGTTGTAGGCCCGGATGGTAGACAGTCCGGACAGGGACTCGGAGAACCAAGCGAAAATGGGCGACTTCGAGACGGCGTCAAGGCGTTTGAGTTCACGCGAGGTCGAAAGGTAGTAACTGAAGAAACGCGGGATCAGAGCCGGGTAAAACACGAGTCAAATAACTTACGCAGTCACCCGGTAGTAGAACCATGACAGAGGAACGACAGTGAGGATGAAAGGAGGGAAGCTGAACCCAATGACCAAAAGAATAGACGCAGTGCTGGTGCACGTCCTGACCAGATTTTGAATGACCTTTGCATAGCGCAGTCAGGGGACATGAGCGTTATTTGCGACGGACGTACTCACTCTCCCAAGAACCAGGTCCACGACGTAAATATCACGGGAGAACAAGTTCAAGATCCTATAGTTCCGGTCAACATGCGTCACCAATCCGATAAACTCAAGAACAACCATACCTCCCAGTAGGCGTCATTTCGAAGAAGCTCAACGGCGCCCTCATCACCGACTCCAACATCTGTCAGGCACAATTCGTCAACGCTTTCTTGATCAGGCTTGACAAGCGTACCGAATCGTGCAAATACTTGGAGCTCCTCAACGAGCACAATACAAAAATCAGCAAGCCCGCCGCTCCAGACGACACGATGGACAGCAGGTTGAAGAACCCGTATCCAAGTAGATAAGGATCCTCCAACCCAACATTCTCCCCTAACTCGCGGTTTCTCTCACCCCAAAGTCGAAGCATGACGGTAGCCACGACTGACGTCACCTGCCCCAAGACCGTAGCGAGCACGAAGAAACAGAAACCTGCCTTGGACGCTGCTCGGAGGTACTGGAAATAGACCTCCTTCTTCACGCGCCCTTGTTCGCTGTGCTCCTTCGACATTCCAGAGGTCGTCGCCTCGCGGATGGGAGGAAGAGGTGCGATGACCGCCTTGGTGAAGCTCGCGCGCCGGATGACCTTCTCCGCTACAGAGTCGATCTCGTCAACAAGCGTTGTTTGCACGTTGCTGTCGCTCGTCACTGGCGTATTGGTACCGCTCCCGCTCGTATGTGCCGGGGTCACTGCTCCGCTTGTTGTAGCAGATGAAGAACCATTCGTGGCATGATTTTGACTGCGACATCGTGTTGAATACAGACACGCATTTGAAGCGAAAGATGACTCACATGAGCTTGCGAACCGCGCTTTCAGGGTTCGAGAAGAGTTGCTGATACGAGCCACACTCGAGGATGATACCACGCCGAATATATACGAGCTGATCAAAGTGCTTGAGATATGCAATGCTATTGGTAACGAGGACTCTAGCTTTGGTGGCAAGGAGACCTTGAGGACCGATGACATTGTCTGAGGATGTCCCAGTTAGTGTCATGGCGAAGTTTGGGTGATAGATGGCATACCAAAAACGTGACGGGCCACATGAGAATCGACCGCGGCCAAGACATCATCGAGGAGAACCCTGCCCCCGTAGGTCAGTACGCAACATCCACTGTTACAATAGACCGACTCACAAATCGGCTCTGGCATATACAGCGCGTGCCAGCGCAACTCGAGCACGTTGTCCACCGCTCAACTGGGATCGCAGTAAGAAAATGCGGGATTATCAAAAGACAACGGAAACCTACAGTGATTCCTGCAGGACAGTCTCGTCCATGGGTGTTCACAAAGTCTTTCTATTAGATACTCACCTTTTTCACCGACTTCAGTCATATCGCCCTGCGGGAGGACCTCCAGATCAGGCTTCAACGCACACGCTGAACACAACGATGAGTGAAAGGCCATTCGTGTCGAATATCAAAAGTATGTACCTTCGATGACAAGGTTATAGAACGACTCGTCGTACGCGTGCGAGAACAAAATGTTCTCGCGGACGGTGGCGGACAAAATCCTAGAATGGGTTAGTAAACTCGACACAAACAGTTGGGGCCTTACGCATACCAAGGATTCTGGGCAGCATACGCCACGGTTCCGGACAACGCTACCTCTCCTTCGGTCTTCCGCATGTCACCGATGATGGCAGACAGCAGACTACTCTGAGTATGGCCACCTCAGCACATGTTTCTTCCGACCCCAGTGCAACACACTCACCTTGCCGGCTCCAACTCTCCCAAGGATCCCCACCAACTCACCTTTCCGGACAGTCAGGTTAATGGCCTCGAGCGCGGGTTGAATGCCGTTCTTGCTCCACTGGAACTCTCCATCCTTGATCGACAAGACCTCGTCACCAATGGACAAGGAACGTTTATCGATCCGTTTCACGGCATCCTCTTGGAGTTGCTCTGCATGGAAGAAGTCGGAAAGACGTTTGACCGAGACAAGGGCTTCGATGATGTTGGAGGTCACTTGACTGAACTGCGTACAGGCAAGGGCGTGAGTGACGCAGCCCAGATCAAATAGGGCATATCGCATACCATCGCGAGCGGGAATTGGAGAAGCATGAAAAGGGAGATGGCAGGGAAAATCACATCGGCAGTAAGAGGCCTGGCTGAGAACACTGAAGCGGTGGCCAAAGAACTGAATGCGACGATCACTATCGCACAGTCAGAGGACGAGGCGCCACAGATAACTAGAGCACATACATGGAATACCACCCCAGAGAGTAGTATTCATTGCCGTGGCAATGCCGATTTTTCGGAGTAGCTTAAGTTCCAAATCGTTGCGAACGTGCAAGACACGACGAATGAACGCGTATTCCCAAGCATAGAGCTTGATGCTTGCTGGGGCATCGGCATGTGTTGTAACTTCGACAAGCAAATACGCTTACCTCTTGATGTTGGCGAGTAGTTCACTCATCAATCTGGTGCGCTTATCCCGATTCTTCATCTGTTTCTCATGCATCTTTTTCAAGATTCCTGCAATAAACGTGTTCAGGGGTATAGAAAAGATCATGATGGCCACGCCGACAAACGCGGACCAGCCGAGAAGGTTGTAAAGAGACACAAATGCAAGGGTAATCTGATTCACGAGTCAGGGACCTACTCGAACAAGAAGCAAGGGAAGTCACGTACCTGGTATGGTCCAGAGATGGCGATGAGTCCATACGTGCAAAGGTCCTGCATTCTAGTCGCATCAACCGACATCAAGTTAACGATATCGCCCGTGGCACGACCGCGTTCGTCGCTCGAAAGGATCAGAGCCTTTTTGTAAATGGCAGTGACAAGGCCAGCACGAATACGCATGCCAGTCTCGAAACAAATCTGAAAATACTAGAAGAGAATTTGGTTCAGCCAACGAACGGTGGCCGGTGGGATCTCTTGTTACCTGGTGAAGGATGACGGTCTGAGTTAATGATGCGACAAACATGAGGATAGCGATAGCATAGCCCAGAAGGGGGGTGGGACCAGCCAAGAGTCCTGCGCCTTTGTTGTCCTGGTATTCGGAGATGTAAGACAGGAGGGCACGCAAGAGGAGAGGCTGGACAAAGGCCAAGCTGTCCTGGATGAGCTTGAGAAGACCCGCACCGAGATAGGGAGCGCCATAAGCGACGAAAAGGGCGGTCCATAATCCAGAGCTAGGCCGAGGTCAGGCCGCGGTCTACAAAAGCTAGGTTGTACTCACTGCTTTTCAAAGGCGTGCTGGAGATCGTTTCCAAGGTTGGCAGACTCGTCGCGGGGAACGAGTGCGGGCAGATCGTCCTCTGTGATGACGACCTGAGATCCTTTGCGCAAGAGGGGGGTCAGCCACGCAAACGACCATATGCTGTATATGTTGGCCTTGAGCGTCGGGCTTTCGGTATTCGAATCAGGGGTATCGTCAGGAGAGATGCACTCGAGTGCAAAGGAGAGTAAGCCAAGAGAGAGTGCCGCCCACTTCAAAGGACCGAGCGGGGTGAGGGGAAATGTTTGCACGTAAGAACGCGTCCAGACGGCGAGGGCAATGGAGTAACAGGGCCAGAAGAGCAAGAGGATAGTGGAGGAGGACCGTGTTCGGAGATGGTTGAAGCGGGTCAAGGACAGGGCGAGGAGGAGCGCGAGAGGCTCGAGAGCATGGGGCAGTTGGACGGCTGTGCTGGTCTGGCCGGTGAGAACGAAGAATAGCGCGGTCAGACTGGCCGCGAGCGCAAGACCGACAAGCGTCTGGAAACGGAGTGAGCACACGCAAGGTACCGACTCGGAAGCAAACCCACCAGCTTGGCCCAGAGACGCCAGCGGCTGTCGCGGGAGATGTCACGCGTGGGTGCGTACGAGAGCACGGCGATGCGTGCGACGGCGGCGACGGCGAGGACGGCGAGGAGGGAAGAGAGCAGGATGCCTTCCTCGGCGCAGAGGGACAAGTCGAAATCCCTGAGACGGGACGTCAGCTCCCATCCGTCGCGGTCGCGGCACTGCACGAGCGCCATCTTGCACAGCGACGACGGCTCGACCGGACTCTTTTTATACGACTCGATTACCTCATCTAACCGAGTGAGGACAACAAACTAAACTCGCCAGAGACCCCCTGCGCGTACAAGTCAAACTGCCCCCGCCTGCGTCGCAACGACTGCGGTCCCATCCGACGCAGCTGCGACATCGACCCCTGTGCCATATTCGGGATCGACAAGTTCTCACTGAGCGCCGCGTGGATGTTCCGCTCCATCCGCACCTGCTTGGGCGTGTCCGCTACACCCAGCTCCCGGACGTACCTCCCCTCCAACGTCCTGTCTCCATCCGTGCCCCCTTCGCCGTGCGTGGTGCCCGCGTTCGTCGCGTTCGCCAGCGCCATCCTCTCCCCGTGCGTCTTCACAGCACCCGTCCCCCTCTTCGGTACAGCGTCCACCCCGGTACGCCCGAGTCGGTCCAGGTGCAACCGACGCCGCAACGCGCTCTCCGTGAGCAGTTGGACGCACTTCTTCCGATCAGAATGTCCTTCCCCTCCCGTGCTGACCATAACCGCGGGCGCGGCGGACACGATTGAGCTCTCAACCACCCCATCCCCGTACTGCGGCCCCGCCTGTTCTTCCCTCCAGAGATATGGCAGTCTCATCGGTGTATATCGCACGAGCCGCGTGTCGTGCATCCCGATCGGCATCTGCAACTGACACCGACATCACCCACGTCAGCCACTCCTCACCCGGAAGCCCAAACGACGCACCAAACGTGGGATGTGTTGAGCATTCAGCACCAACTCTGACCGAGTCACCTCCAGCTTGGCCGTAATGAACTTCTACTCGGGTTGCATAAGCAAAACGACCGGCCAATCCGATGGACCCACCTCGTCCACTTCCAAGTGGAGCACCCGTCGCTTCGATAGCCGAACGAGGAGCACAAACGAGGATGCCCTCGCGATGATTAACATTTGCCATGGGTTCGCAGGACCACCGAGCTCGCGTAACAACGACGTGGACGTGATCGCGTCCTGTAAAGTAGAAGCCAGTCAGCACGGCGTTCTCCACCGTCACTGCGGGCTAACCGTCGCAACGCCATCGTCGAGCAACGCCATCAATTCGACCGCTTCTTGCTTGGCTTCTCGCATCACCGACTGCACGACCTGGAGGAGAACGAAACAGGCGTTCCACAGGGCTGTAAGCAAGCGATAGATGGCCACGAGAACGTGGAAGAGTGTTACGACGGCGGACATTGTTGGTCCGATGGTCGTCTGCGAGAAAGGTGACCGGGCATCCACTGCAACTGAGGAGTCCATATTTCAACTCTGTCAGCCGCCAGCTTGGACTCGGCGGCTGACAGGCCCAGCGACGCCAAAGTACGTTGATGAATAAACGGGGACAAAATCCCCCTCGTCGAGTACCGATACAACTTCTAGTACAAGTAGTACGCACGGCGAATAACAAAAACATCAGTACCCCCGGCCCAGGGGGGGTAGAACACATCACCTGCCCTTGCAATTCGATCAAAGATACCTGTACACGCTAGCACGCCACCCCCATCACCGTTCGTTCATAGCTGTCACCATCGTCGTTGTCGTCGAAGTATCTTTGCCCGACGCGCGCGCGTATACGCGTACCAACGCGTCACCGCAGCCGGATTTCCTAACACATGAATCCGAAAAAAACGACACAAAACGTAACCCGATGTCAGCATCCCCCCTAAAACGAGAGGCCGCACAAAACCACACCCACGTTTTTTCAGACCTCCCCGCCCGATCCCCCACATCCACAATACCCCACGGACGGGTATCCACGCGACGTGTGCGGCGTAGATGGCGACCGTCCACACAGGACTTGGAACCACTCCGAGAACGCCTGTCAAGAGTGCAAAGAACGCGCGTAAGAGTCCGCCATCGTTGTCGTGTGCGGCACGCGCAGCCCAGAGTGCAGTGCGAGTGGACTCGATGATAATAAAGACGGGAAGGATGAGCACGGGCTGGACTGTAGTACCAGAGTCGTGTCACGTGTTATGAGTGGGTAAAGAGGGACGGGAAGGCTCACGCCGCTGGGTAGTCATGATCGGCTATTTACTTGGCGATAATGGTAAGATTCGTACGGCTTTGCAGGCTTGATCGTGTCGTTACGAGACGACGCAGGTGAGGACGGCGTTCAGCTTTCGAATTGGCAAACGTGGGGAGTCGGGGCGCTTCGGGGCGCTTATCAAGAAGCATATTTAGATAGAAGTCCATCAAACTTGTCCGATCCAGAACGATTGAAGTTCGAGCGTAGAACCTCAGATCTGGCGAAACAGTCGAATCCCAAAAAACGTATATAGGCGCCTCGCTCACGAAACAAAGTCTACGATAAAGATTACAGCTTCGGCAGTCCCAGTATTCTTCACAACGTTTGTATTTACAGACGGTCTTGGAAAAACAAAATTCCGATCAGTAATCCAGCGGGCAGGATTGGTAGACCGAGGTCGACTCACTGACGTTGCCCAAGTCCGCGCATGCCTCTTTGACACGCTCGCTAAGGGTCTTCTCACCTTCGCGAACCCAGACACGGGGGTCATAATACTGAGGGGTCGGACATAAATGGACGATCACGTTGTAGGCAACGGACATACCTTCTTGTTTGGCTTGTCTGCCCCCTCGGGGTTTCCAACCTGTGTCTGAAGGTAATCTTTCTTGTTGGTGACAAAATCCTACAAGGATACGTTCAAGTCAGGGGAGTAGAAACGATAACGGGCGATCCGACATACTCGGATACCGGCTAGGTAAGCGAACTGGGTATCTGCGGGACGAAAACATCAGATTATGCACCACGGGACACCCGCACTCATACCAGTGTCGACATTCATCTTGACGACGCCATTGTCAACAGCAGTTTTGATCTCTTCCTTGGTCGAGCCAGACCCTCCATGGAAGACAAGGTACCTGGAGTCTGTCAGTACACCGGGGCGTCTTGCATCAAAAACAACGAAACGCTCTCACAGAGGCTTCTCCTCTTTTCCACCCAGCTTCGCGCACGTGTAAGCCTGGTGCTTTTTCAATAGCTCTGGGTGCAACTTGACGTTCCCGGGCTTGTACACACCGTGCACGTTCCCAAACGCAGCCGCGATGCTAAAGTTGGGACCGATCTTGCTCAGCGCATCGTGGACATCGTAGACATCCTCTGGCTGAGTGTACAACGCGGAGTTGTCAACGCCAGAGTTGTCCACACCGTCCTCCTCTCCACCCGTGATACCGATCTCCATCTCGAGCCAGATCCCAAGGGGAGCCATTTTCCTAAAGTATTCAACGCACGTCTGGATGTTCTCCGCCTTGGGTTCCTCGGAAAGATCGAGCATGTGAGAGGAGAAGAGGGGTTCTTGGTGGGACCTGTAAAACTCCTCGTCGGCAGCGAGCATGCCGTCGAACCAAGGCAAGAGTTTATGCGCACAGTGGTCACTGTGAAGCACTACGGGACTACAAACGGTAATCCGTCACAAGGCTAGGTGTTTGCACAGGATAGAAGGACGTACACGCCATACTCCTTGGCAACCGTTCGGATGTGTAGGGCAGCTGCTTTCGCACCAGCAACGGAAGCTTGCTGCTTGTCGTTCTTGAGCCCCTTTCCAGCAAAGTAGGCGCTTCCTCCTTGAGAAACTTGGAGAATGATGGGCGCCTTTATGTCTCTGAAACACGATTTCAATTTCAGCATACACGCATGACAGATGTTATCGACCTTGCGGCTTCTAAAACGGCGTTGGCAGTAGAAGAGGATGTAACGTTCTGATGACATGAGTAATCAACATTTGATCGCAAAGACGATACACTGCGACTCACGATAGCCTAGGCGAACAAAGGTATGCACTTGGAAATCTATTCAATCATTCCTAAAAACTATGTCACTCACAGGAATGGCGAACTGATACGACATCAGCGCGAGGGTCAACTCTGATCGGGAAGTGGTCAAACTGTACCTGGTGCTCCTTCGCATAGTTGAACAGCTTGCGGACATTTTCGCCAGTCAAAACACCGGCCTAGATGGTCCGTTAGCTCAAGGCGCTCACCGGGACGTGGATCACCACGCACAGGAACGATATCAAGGACACCCATGATGATGCTTCGGTTGGTGGATTGTAGGAGGTGCTAGTCAAGAGCAAAACAAAAACGTCGAGCTGTGGGCAATCTGCCGATGGCTTAAAAGGTTTTCCTGGACCTACCGAGAAAAACTGAGAGTCGTGTTTCGGAATGGGCCATGGAAATCGATCCGTCATTATCTACCCACCGGTCACGTGTTGTTATCACATCCGGTCATCGGGCGATGCTCTACCAGTAGCGCGCCCACCTCCACAATAACTGTACAACATTCTGAATGTCGCTCTGCATCCCTGGCAGACCATCGAGTCATGGAGAGCCATCCAGGGATGCCCCATGGATCCCGGTGCTCCAATTTCCACATTCCCAAAAGCTATCCCGTATATTCCCGCGCCAGGTCCAAGCGTGGTCCCTCTATTTCCCATCTCCTACGGGGACGGACACGACCGGTGTCCCCATATGATCCGTGTAACAGTCATTCGCACCTTCAAAGGTATCCGTCCAGGGCAAGTCTCTGCCACAATTCCGCTCATACACAGATGTCCGTGCCAAGGTCCCTCGTCGTCGAAAACTGGCCGCGCACGTCCATGTGCTGCTCGCCTAGAACACGACACGGAAAGTACAGCAAAAGGGACTCAGCACCCGCGCGCCGTTTCTGCTGTCGCGGATGTTGCTATCCCAGGACTGCGCCGGTGTCTATTTCAGGGATCTGCGAGTGGCTCGATGGCTGCTATCCCAAGATCTGATCCCGTCGGGTGCGAATTCGTGCACAAACGTGGGGTCTGTCTAGCCCAACGATGGCAGCCATGGTCAACCAACGGTCTGCGCCCGCCGTTGCGTGCTTGCGAATACGGTAATGAATAGACACGGACGACGAAGTGTGGATTTGGGAGCGCAATTGTGCGAACACCCGGATGATACATCCTGTGGTCTTTGGAAGGCATTCGAACAGCTCTTTGATGACATCACTCAGTGCTGCGCCATCTCTTACACAATCGATCTCTCATCACGGTCTTGAAATCAAACAGATGAGGGAACGACCATGGAACGAAGATCACATGCACAGAAGACACCCACACTCTAGTTTTTGAAATTCGATCCACGCAGGCTTTTCAGCAAACTACGGCCGTGAGTCACTGGGTGCTTGCGAGTCACATACCGCTGCTGTACAAGGCTGTACTTGCTGTGGGGGCAATGAGATCCTGTGTAGGTCAAGCCCAGGTAAGGCGAGTCCGGCCAACGAACACCGCTGGTATGTGTTGCTGATTGAGCGTTTGATTAAGGGTGTTTCGATCGGGCAATAGGACGGCGCTAGTTACTTGTATGACGTGTCGATGTTTCGGTGTCAGTGGGTCCGTTGGACGAACTTGATTACGAACTGCTAGCGGAGAGGGGTCAACTGATTTAGGTGAGAAATGTTTATTCATTATGCTGCCATCCTACAGTAAACTGGAGGATAAGTGGGGAAGGTGACTTGACCTTCCCAAGTTAGACGCCAATCTTGTATTCAACTATATTCGCCAATACTACGAGATGATCGGTGAGGATGTTCGTCTCGGGAGCTGGGCGAATAAACTGACATGTAATTGCGTTTCCACTCCGCAGGGAATGATATCAGCGAACGTCATGCCAGCAAAACGGGATGGCAAGCCAAGCAATATACTGCCCAAGGGTTCAGCATAAGAAAAATTCCATTCGCTTTCATGAAACGAACCACGTCGCAAGGGTGCAAGTCTTCGGAGACATCGTGTCATAACAAAGAGGACCCAGAACATGAAATACGATGATATCCAGGTTAATTGGCACACGATCTGGGCCATGGAAACCACATCCGAAATGATGGGGCAAAACTGGGAGCGCAGTCAGAGGCATTCGGTGACCACAGAAAGCACTTACAAAGAAGCAGATTGCCCATATTAGTGGCCGTCCAAAGAAACACAGTTTGGACTGAAACAGGATCCACAACATGTCGGTAGGGCACTGTGACCGCAATTTATTCGTGAGCGAGAACAGTCTTTGGATGCTGAATATATCGCAGTCACCAGCAAGGGAATAAAGTATTTGTCGTGGTAGCTCATGGTTGAGTGTGCGTCAATCTAGAGACATCGAAATGACAGGTAAGGTCACAATCATCAGTAATGTTGTGCGCTGACCAAGGTCGTCCCCGTCCAGCGAGGCAGTTGACATGAGGTAGTTGCGTCCATGGTGTGAAACAGTCGCAGTCGAATTAGAGAACAGAGGTGATCCGGGGGGATTTGGAGAATGAATAGGTGGGAGGATGGTAAACTATCGTAAATGAGAGCGATACCAGGGCTCGCAGCCTATATAGCAACCCCCAGCCATTAGATCATAACACAGCAAACGGTAGTTCCCAAACACTTGTTTCGGCCACGGCGGGACGATACCACCGGGCCTGGATTCATCAACATGGATGAATTAAGTCCAAGTCATGCAGCAGCAGTGCCTCAAGTGCTGAACAGAGAACAAAGACAGAGTCATGTCGTCGATATACCTTTTGGCAAGGCCATGATCCGTATATCCCCATCTACCGTTCCAGCCTCAGTTATCAATGATGCCTTTGGGCAGAGCCTAGAAGGCTAGACGTGTGTGTGACCGGTGGCGCCAAGGGAAAAAAAATACAATGGTTTGCTGTTTCGTCGATTGTGGGGTGTCCGGATTGGTCTGTGACGAGCAATACCTTGACTACGAGATCCAGCCCTTAATGGGCGCGCACGCCTCGCGGGATAATGGAACTGAACCATTCAGGGACAGTTACGGAGATTATGATGGTTCAAAGATAAAAGGCAAGTAGTGAAAAAAAGAGCTGCTTAGCCAACTGCCAAAACCATTTCATAACGAAGTCTGTCCTTCGGGCTCTTCGGCCCGCAATGATTTCCGGAATCCGGACGCAGACTTGGACTAGGAGTATTTAACTCAGCAACCGAAAGTCGTAAATTTAGGATTGACATTCAATATTCAACGTCTAGCAGTAGGACCAGAATTGGAGCCATTCGCGCAATCATAACTACGAGGTGACGGAGGCTATTTGAACCCGAAATAACCCGAACTGCTGGATGCGGGTCCGAAGGTTGTTGTCACTGCACAGATTGGGGTGAACCGAATCTTCAAAGCCATGCCAATCGGCAGTGAACAAGTGGGCAGGGTCACGCCAAATGAATCAGATTGCTAAGCCTGGTGCCAGCGCTCCAGTCCGGCCATCCGGTTAGGCATGCTCGAATCGCCTCCGAACTGACTCAGCGCCCGTTCTGAGGCGGTTGTATTTCAGGTTACCAGTGGCGAAGGCCTCATGTGTCAATCTAGCTACGGCCCAGCTTTCGGCGAAAAGTATCGCTTGGTTTCAATTCGTGACTAGCAAGTCTTTCATTCCATGCAGTTCTAAAATTAGAACAAGTTCGGCACCTGCTGATGACTCGTGCATTGGATTATTCAAGAGAACGCGGTAGGTAACCGTCTTTTTTATATCCTCTGTATTTTTGTATAAGTGACACGCGAGGCTCAAACCTTATCATATGGGAGGCCACTGGTTCTCCAGCTTTCCATATCAATCATCGAGGCCACTCCCACC
>QFEI01001113.1:0-33045 GCA_003316145.1 Neoboletus magnificus | reverse complement strand
TGAATGACGAACACGCGTTTCGCGCATTGCAAGTCTTATTGGGGAATGTCTCCCAATAATAACCCCTCAGACCACAGATTGGCACTCGACCGTTAAAGATAGCACAGCGAGTTCTGGGACGACCACAGCAACTCAGGTTGGCATGGCTCGAGGTCACCATGCGGAATGCATTCGGGAATATTATGAACCCTGCATGGTACGCCTCAGGTCTCAGGGTGGCACGACGTCGCTTTTTCTCAAACCCAGTGTTCAACAAACGGGATATACGGTCGCGTCTTTCGCGTCGCTGTAACGTGAGCCCGCCTCATACTTAACCGACCTTCCGCGGTTTCGTGCGGCCTACTCCCTGACTGTGCTCTGCGTTAAAGGTCATCACTATTGCCCTTTGAGAATGTCCAACTTCAGGTCCGTCGTTGAGCGAACGTTGCACCTTCGATTGCGGGTGAGCGCTGAGCATTCTCCTCTGCTTGCCTTTGACGTTCACCCCTGTCTGCTCACAATCTGAATTTCATTCTACTTCTCAGCGCTTTACACACTTTGGAACCCCCATCCAGCTGTTCGCTTCACTCGTCATCTTTTCCGGGGTCCAAATCGTCGGAAGAACCTCGTCCGCATCAATATCCACACTTGCCACAACGCTCGGGAGAGTCCTCACGAAATCAAACTCGTCAAAAGGTGTTCCTATCTTACACTCCCTCTTCGACATCTTCACCTGTGCTCTCAACACCGTCTGTCTCCGAGTTCGAATCCATGTCAAGGTGCCAATTCAATGGCGACAGATGTTCAACCGAGGTCACGGTCGGAGCGATGACAATACCTATGCCACGCCACGTGCCGAAGCAAAGTATTGGCGGGTCGCGGGTCGTTATCGCCTTCGCTTATATAGTGGTAACAATCCCACGTCCGCGCCACCAAACATTCCTACAGCATCGCGGGACGCTATGGCTATTCCGTTAGTGACATACTATACACCTCGATTACTCCCTCTCTACCGCGACCGCAGTCGTGGGAAGCGTGGGTCAAGGGAATCGGACACGGACTTCCAAAAGGGTCGGATATCGCCCAGAACGTTTTGCAAATGGCATCGAATGGTATTTCAGGACTCGGTCAGTCAGGCCTTGGTCGTCTGACTTTTTTTAAAAACTGAATGGAGGATTATGTTGGCATGCGCCTCACCTGTCTTTGCGATTTGTCAGTGCCATCCGACGCTTGCTCAAGCTGCGGTACAGTTGGAATACTATTCCGATCGTGACTTGCGCGAGATTCAGCGCATCGCGAGGTTGTTGCCGGACGAACGGGTCTTTGGTCGAGAAGCTCGGAAAGCGAAAGGGACGAAGAAATACAGAGAGATGTGGAAAAGTTGGTTAGAGAACAAGGGGGTGGATCTCGTGATCGTGTTTGAGTAGGAGAGCCTCGTGGCTAGTTGCGAATTCCTGCCATAGTGCTACTGCCAAGTAGATATGTCTTCACCGGGCGCTTGTTGTAGTTGTGCGTGATATAAGAATTGTGTTCACTTTACATTTGGCCAACGGGTGGCGAGCCTTGGCGAATACAATGTTCGCCGATCTCGCATACATCCTGATGCTGAACCAGCCAGGGGAAAAAATGATCTGATCCTGGCTCGAACAGGAGACCTTCTGTGTGTTAGACAGATGCGATAACCAACTACGCCATCAGACCGATAGATTGACCCCCTAATCGATACGTAATGACGGCATGACAATCAGCACGGATAGTACATGTACAATGTTCGGTATATGAAGTGATCGTAGAAGTCCAATGATCGCCCATTTGTAGGTTACAAATTCTGTTTTTCATCCTCAACGTCCCGACGCATTCTCTCCATGTAGATGTAGGTCACGATGATGTAGTCTAGCATGTGTTCTACCTCCTGCGCGACCTCAAGAAACGGTGGGTGCGACGGTTTCCTGATGCCAAAGTTCCGATTGTGAAACTTGACAAGATGTGCTCTGGCATGTTTCGTTTCGTTCTTGAGCTGGTGAATGGAAACAAAAGAAAGCACAAAAGTGAGCAGATCCCGTCGACGAGAACCCGAATGCGGTCAGAAACATGGGGATGACTTGACATTACCCAGCAGTATCTGAACCCTACTTTCCACTTGTACGTCCGGCCATCTGGACCCGTGAAATATCGGCCCCTGGGTGTCACATTTATTCGTTCACCAGGAAAGGATACAAGTGCGATTGGCATACCAAGAATATGGTCGTCTATACAAGATCGCGTCCGCTTCTACCACCCGCTCGCCAAATCGGAATTTGGTCTTCTTCACTCTGTGCCATTCGATGACACAGAGCTCCTCAGGCTCTCTGTTACGTCTTCTTCCTTTGTGATACTTGGTGATGGTAGTCGTTTGCTTCCATCCTCGTGGTGTAGAGATGGTGTAGAGCTTGTTTCCCTCTTCATCGGATATGTCCGTGTTTTTGTAGTATGAATTACTGAAGATGAGACGCATGCGAGGGATGTAGGAGCGGGAAGGTGTTTAGGATACATCCCGCACGGTCTCGATGGATTTTAACACACGAGACGGCCTCACTGGCCGCGTGAAGGGTTCGAAGCAACTAAAATTAGAGCAATCCATCATGGGAGCAGAGCATGACGCATAGTCAAGTCGTGATTGACAGCAATCGAAGAGTTCCCAATCAGGATGACCTCGCCAAGGGGTGCGCAGCGGGATGCACAACTATAGTGTACACAAAGAAGTGAGGGACGGATACTCTGACCCTAGAGAGGAGGATAAGTATGCAGGTGGTAAAAGGACCACGCCGTGCGAGAGATTGGACGCGCCGAGTACGTATGTCTCTCACCGAGGACCAAAATTGAAACACGAACCTTCCACACAGCACTATCACGTATGCACAAAACCGTAATGATTTGACGATCACAGAGTGTTTGGCAAACTGCTGCGCGACTACGTGATCAAGACCTGCACTGGCATATGGCAGGGCGTTTCCTGGGTGGTCGACTAGGCCAAATACGGTTCTTACGAAGGCAACCTTGTTCTGTTCTCGGAGCACCCGCCAGGCTTACCTTGCTGCGAGTCCGAGATTTTGGCAGAACTCCGATCAGATATCGCGTCGGGAGTCATACCACAGTACAAGCGGTGGAAAAGCTCCGGCAGAAATGGCACATGCATGACCACGGGGAAAGCACGATGATAATAGAGTCACTAGTGAGGCCTTCAGTTTGGCTCCGATCAAAACTCCGCTATCTTGGTGTAACCTGAATGTATTACGTACTGCGATGTCTAATATAATATCAAGATCTTGAACCGCTCCAAAACATACCTCACAATGTCGGTGCAGATTTTCAGCGACGAAGTAACCAGTTTCGAAAATATATATTATAGTACGCGATACTAATCGCGTTATCACTAGGCAACTGAAGAAAAAGCTGAAAATGCGCGTCTCTCCTCTTTTGTTGGCGCCCTCGCTGTCGGCGACCTCGTAAAGTCCACCCTTGGACCTAAGGGCATGAACAAGATCCTGCAATCGGGTTCGACAGGAGACATAAGCGTGACAAATGACGGTGCCACGATTCTCAAATCGATCCAGCTCGACAACGCAGCAGCCAAGATCCTCGTCAACATCTCGAAAGTCCAAGACGACGAGGTTGGAGATGGCACCACGACTGTTTGTGTTTTGGCCTCGGAACTACTAAGAGAGGCAGAAAAGTTGATTGCGATGAAAATCCATCCCCAAACGATCATCGAGGGGTATCGGCTCGCGAGCAGGGCGGCTTTGGACGCGTTGGAAAAGGCAGCTGTGGATAACGGGTACGTCTCTCGTCGTGTACATATTTGTTACTCTGTGTCTCATGATTTCTTCCTTTTCATAGGTCCGATGCTGCCCAGCTTCGTCAAGATTTGTTCAACATCGCGCGGACGACCCTGTCATCAAAAGTCCTCTCGCAGGACAAGAATTACTTTGCGAACCTTGCTGTTGATGCCGTCCTTCGGCTGAAGGTAGAAGTATTTCCTGTAGAACACCCTGGACTTGGCCTGAACATGATCCTTACAGGGCTCGACGGACCTTGAGCACATCCAGGTCATCAAAAAAGTCGGTGGTAAGCTGACTGATTCGTATCTTGACGAAGGTGGGGCACTCGTTGATACATGGGGGCATCTCTCTGACGAGTTAACAGGCTTTATTCTCGATAAATCAATCGCGGTAAACTCGCCGAAGCGAATGGAGAACGTCAAAATCCTGATCGCCAACACTGGTGAGCCATCCATGTCGCAGAATTTACCACGCTGATGGACAATGTTGTTAGCCATGGATACCGACAAAATCAAAGTCTTTGGCGCCCGTGTAAAGGTCGACTCTACGGGCAAACTTGCTGAACTCGAGCGTGCGGAACGAGAAAAAATGAAAGCAAAAGTGGAATCGATCGCGGCTCACGGCATCAATTGTTTCGTCAACCGGCAACTCATATACAATTACCCCGAGTCCCTGCTTGCGGAGAAAGGCATCCTGGTCATCGAGCATGCAGACTTCGAGGGCGTGGAGCGTCTGTCACTTGTGACTGGTGGTGAGATTGCGAGTACATTCGATCGACCTGATCTTGTGAAACTTGGGAGGTGCGAGTTGATCGAAGAGGTCATCATCGGCGAGGATAAGGTAACAAGACCAATTCTTGCTATGATCCCTTCGCTGACCATGAGTCGCAGCTTATCAAATTCTCTGGCGTTGCTGCTGGTGAAGCCTGCACCGTTGTCCTGCGCGGTTCCACGAACCAGATGGTCGACGAGGCTGAACGCTCCCTGCACGATGCACTCTCAGTATTGTCACAGACAGTGAAGGAAACCCGGATCGTCCTTGGAGGTGGATGTTCTGAGATGCTGATGAGCTGCGCGGTTGACGAGGCAGCACGCAAAGTCAAGGGCAAGAAGGCTATCGCAGCGGAGGCGTTCGGGCGGGCGCTCAGACAAATTCCTACCATTTTGGCTGATAACGCTGGCTATGACTCGAGCGACCTTGTAGCACGGCTGCGAGCGGCGCACTACGAGGGTCAGTCAGACGCTGGGCTTGGTATGTAGGGTTTCACAGAGTTCTTTCCCCCTGATTGATCTATACGGGCCGGCAGACATGAACGAGGGTACTGTTGGCTCGATGAAGGCTCTTGGCGTCACAGAGAGTTACAAATTGAAGCGGCAGGTTGTTCTGAGTGCCACCGAGGCCGCAGAGATGATAATTCGGTGTGTAATGAGTTCGTTGCTTTCTTCAGCTACTCATTCAGTCATAGGGTAGACGACATCCTTCGTGCAACCCCTCGAAAACGAGAAGCAGTATAATCAGAAGTTACCTACAATGCATACCGATATTGCTAATAAACATGTTTTCCGTGGTTCTCTGGAATCAAGAGCCATTTGCGAAGCTAGGGGACCCCTTACTTCAAGAGCGAGGTATCTGATTTGGCAGTACGCTTCCGAGGCACTACAACCTCTCCAACACATCTGTATGCATCTGATGAAGCGGTCTTTCGGTTGACTCGGCTGAGGACCCTGAAGCCCACAGCAACTCGTTTGCATTCCCTCTGAGATCGCTTGCCGAGATGAATGATGTCAAATACCAAGCGATATTCTGAAATCCTCGCTAGTCGGTCGAGGCTCCGCACTCGAGTTCTCATTTCGTGCTACTCACCTTCCCCAGTCGCCGGTTAGCATTAGGAGCGATTGTCCGTTGCTCGCTTTCGTGACACCACTTATCCTTCATGGGCAGATCTTGCGATCGCCGCCAGTGATAAAAGGGGTTTCTGAGTGACACGGTGGCCCCATGTCCCCCATCCCCTCTCGTGACCATTATCGGTTCCAAGGCCGTTGTTTCTTTTCCAGGTTTCGCACGCAATTGAGTCCCCCGTTCCCGGTTGATTCAGTCGGACCTCTGACAGGACAGCTTGGACCTCGAGAATTTGAGGGTGAGCGCGATACCGTTCACAATCATTCCTTCCTCTGTTCAATGCCATTGGAGCTAAAATCTCTCCTTGATCTAGTGCCCTCACACTCCGACCCGAGCTTAGTTTCCGTGGCGCCGGTCCTCTTTATCCAACCACACTCAAACGTGCATGCGCATACTCAACGATAAGAAATCTGGCCGGTAGAATAACGACCGCTCGAGTCCGAGCTCATGGGCTGAGAGAAAAGTATTTGGTCAATGGTTATTGAAGTTGACTCCGCCTATGTCCTCACGTGCCCCTAATAGCGTCTTGTGAGTAACCATGAGTTAACTTCCCCCCGCAGAGAGTCAATCTCTGTGATCACGTCCTTGGCTAGCATGGTATAGTCACTACTAAGCTTCATAATTCGATGCAGGCGCTTGTGGTCACTAAGTTGTAATCCTGACTGACGGCACCTTCGTATCTAGGTGGCGAATTGCAAACCTCTGCCTGCAAACAGTCCACCCCGTCAATATGTTCACGATAAGGCAGGATAGACCCACACGTTCGCAAAAGCATGGGATCATCTTCCCATGGTGACTTATAGGGGCCGCTTCACAGACTGAGGTATCTCCAACCCCACTCGCTCTGTAACACCACCAAAGGTGGTTTTGTGTTTGTCCTGCGCGGCGTCGTCATCGGCGGTTTGAACATAGACTCGAATGCCGCGCAGGATTGTGTCCAGCCGTGGAAGGTCAATATGACCCAGTCGCTGCTGGGTATGAGCCTCAACCTTTGGAACACGTCGGGAATGTCGATCGGAAAGGAGTAGCCCCTGATTGCCTGGCGGTGGCGAGTTGGTGGCGAACGACATACGACACACAGTACATGACAAGCAAGTTTCACAACCATTCTCAGGAAATGGGCGTATCACTATACCGAAGATGGTGTAGCGACTGCATATTGATTTTAGAAATAGTGGTTATGACAAGCGTGTTCGGTATGAGTATACTCCTTGATGGGTCAGGCCATCGTTGACGCACGTGATTGAGCTTGCATACTGTTAAACTAAGGGGATGACGATAAGTCATGAGTTCCAGTCAATTCAGAGAATTGGCCGGCTTAGTTGACATGGTCAGATAGCCGGCAAAGAGTAAAGCTTTGGCCTATGTGACAGTTATCACCGAAAGTTCGCGTTGGTGCAGTATTTCGATCCGGGCCTGTGCTGTCACCTCCTCACGCGTCATATGGAGTTGACTGCCTTGATTTTCAGCCCGGACTAGATGAACCAGTCAATTCCACAAACGTCATAGGACATGGAAACACGCCGAGAAGACCAAGGATAGACTTTTCTTCCCTCTGTCCCAAGGTACCTGCCTCCTCTTCTTTCCTCGATTTCGTGAGCAACGTGTTTGAAATGTTGCCAATCGCATCATGCAACCTTTTGATGAGCTTCGATAGCGGCATCGGGAGTCTCAATAACCATGGGAATCCCTGAACGAACGACAGGATGGTCATATCGGTCATGCTGCTCCTACCGCTGATGGCTTCAAGGGCTTCCATTATGGAGCTCTTTTTACCACCAAGCAAACCAAGATAATGAGAAAAACCGGCGTGTCGAGGCCATTCAAATCCTGTTAGACGATGCGACGACTAAACTAGAGGTACCATCTTACGAGATATGATTCATCCTAGGATCCATGTGAGTTTAGTCTATCGTGAAACATCAATCACATACCAGCTTTGGATTTCAATCACGGCACTCATACCGCCGTTTGATTCAATCAACGAGTCCCAGGCTGGCGTTACTGAACGCTGGAGTTGATGCTTTCCGTTGTCTGTAACAAGCCTCGTCAGCATAGGAATGCCATGCAAACAAAATGCAAGAAAGTGCAGACATAAGATGGGTATCTCCCGTTGCGGACAGGATGTTGTTGCTGACCTGTGCAACCCTGATCAGCGCCCTCATAATCATCGAGCCATTACTCGAATTCTCCGTAACGATCTTTCCGAATGGTATTGATACGTATGTCCATAGCTCCCCTAAGCATAAATGCACAACTGCCTTTGGGTGATAAAGGGCAATCCTTCTTCCCCCCAGCGCTCGAGGGATTTCGTACACCCCACCACATTCTTCTACCCATTTCTTGTATTCTGCTCCCGGGTCGGGGGGCGTCACGAGCACCTTACCTAGTCCCCACACGAAGAGGATTTGGTGATCCACGGATAGTAGCCGTTCTCAGTCTGCTACGGGCGGCTTGAACAAATTTGAGAATGGCATAAAGGGCACCAAGTGCGTAGGCGGTATCGAGGAAACCTGGGCGATGGAATGCAGCGAGGTTGCCTATGAATAACATGTATAATGATTCGAGCGAGATTGTTGGCTATCGACGAAGGAGCAATGCGATAAAGACACGATCGGTGCGGTGACGAGTCCCGGCCCCACGATTCAGATGTGGATGGACTCCAGCAGGCTCTTGTGGTGCTTTTATAGCTTGGAGTAGGGATACAAATTACACGACCGCGACAGGGGGAACGCGGAATGCCATCTAATAGTGCAACTTGCAACCTGTGCCGTATGTCTTGTAGATTAGTATCTATCACAAGAATGGATTGTGTCGCAAAACCAGAAAAAAACACTTACAAAATAGAATCAAATGTTCTATATGCCACCTTCACTTGTCAGAAATGGCTTCAGTTATCGGCCGCGGATGATAACGCTTTCACATCCGGATAGTAGTATTCATCATTGGAACTACGAGCAGTGGGGAGGTATGTTCCCGAACATCTGCAACACTCAAAATATAACGTACTCGTTCAACGACACTTTTCGAGTCTTTCATTGGCCAAAATACCCACAAGCGACTCTAAAAGGGGGTAAGCGAGGTTTAGCCAGCCCATTGGGCAGCCCAATGAGCGCTTAGAAAAGCTGATGAAGACTCATTCCTGTAGGCCTTTTCCATTCGTGGTGGTAACGAGCGTGTTTGGTGCAAGTACAGTGCTTAACGAGCCAGATGGTTGACTATGGACTCTTTTGACATCAACTTCGCACCTTGCACCGTCATCGACAGTTTTCATCGTTTTCTTGGGCAAGGGAGCCGAAAAGTGGGGGCTCGCGAGGCGAAGGCAACTTCAAAGCTTTGCGAATGGCCTAGTGCAACGTACAGCGAGGGTTAAACGTTAAACGTTTGGCGCTAATTTTGCAATAAATAATCTCTTACTCTAGGTCTCAGTGCTTGCCAGTCGGGCAGTGGCCAGACCGCGCTGTAATTTGCCGCCTGCCGCGTATCTCCGCATCGACCATATCCATCTCTGAGTCAGTGCCATGCTGCCTCCAACCTTGTCTAGCTAACCTGTAATGCTTCAGCGTCAGTTCATCATCGAACCCGATACAGACTATCCGCTCCATGTCACTGCCAAACAGTTCTGGCGCGCAGAATTGGAAGCCAACTGGGATGACCATGACGCGTTCACCCTCATCTTCTTACACTCTACCAGCTTCCACAAGGAAACCTGGGAACCTACTTTGCAGTATTTCTTCGAGGACATACAAAAGCACAAAAGTCACCCTAATCGTCCCAAGATCAAGTGCGCATGGGTCATCGAGTGTCCCAATCATGGCGAATCCGCCGCGCTGAACGAACGCGCGCTCCAGCTGCCCCCATTTTACCGTAATTGTGAGTCCTCTACACTCTGTCATCTTTTCAGAACGGTGATGCGATTCCGTCGTGTTCAGTTGGATGCGAAAAATATGCCGAAGCAACGCACCGTTTCATGCTACGTGGCACCACGTTTCCCACTCCAGTCGATTTTCGGCATGAAAGGCTCGTCGGAGTTGGTCACTCGCTTGGAGGCGTGGGCATGTCCGTTTGACTCGATTGCGTGCACACTCATTATTTAACGAGCCCTCCAGATCGATCTTGCCGACGCTCGTGCCTAGAGTTCATTTCTGTGCCCTGATCTTGATCGAGCCTTTGCTTAGTCCCGAAGGGATAGACAAGTTGCAGGACCTGAGAATTAATCTCATCAATGGCACATACGAGCGGCGCGACGTGTGGCCTAGTCGCCAGAGTGCGTCGAGATATTTTCGCGAAAGGACACATTGGGATCCGAGGGTTCTGGACAACTACGTGGTAATCCATCTGCTGTCATGGTATCTTGGAACAGAATATAACGGGACTGTCGTTTCACAGAAACATGGACTGAGGACGTACGAAGGAGTCGAACACGAACCAGAGCATCACGCAGTGACTCTTGCATGCTCACGAGAAGAGGAAGCGGTGAGCGTATTCCCGGGTTTTGCAAGGCCCATTGTGTATGATCTATCCTAGACTATGTATAGGGATATGACAGGCCCCAAGAGGGGCATTGAGTCGTTGAACGAGTTGTCCACAACGACACCCGTTGGGGTGATTTTTGGTGACAGGAACGACTATATGTAAGTATGTGTGTCCGACCAACTGCAACCGGAAGATAATGTGCGACAGACCCCGTGATGTACAAGATGCTCTTGTGGACCCAGCCTCGGGGAGATGCATCCAGGTCGTGAGCCGTATTGGGGGGGTGGGGCACCTGGTCCGTTCCGGGTATGTCCAGGAATGATTATCTGCTGATCGTCCCCTCGTCCTAGATTCCCCAGCATATGCCGGCCGAATTGAGTCGGGTTCTTCTCGACGTCTGGTGCAGACTTCTTACCGACACTCCAAGCAAGCTCTGACCAAATTTATACCACACGTACTGCTAAGAGAGAGGATCGCAGCATGATTTACGGACTATGCAATCGAGATGGCGAATGGTTACGTATTATGCACGCTGTTAGTTCTACTGTATGTTCACGGATACTTTGGCATTCAGAATGTCCAGCATGTCCAATACTTTGTACATCTTGCTTGTGGGCTCGTTGAGGCTCCGGTCGGAGTCCGTGAGAAACCTGAGCATCCCTGCGACATACCAACTGCACTCCAAGCTTCCACTCGACGCCGCTGCTAGTAGACCTCGAGCTGGGAATACGCTCTTTCCGGATCCATGGCCACTGATTTCTGGGCAAGTTCACACTAGTGCGCGGGTTGGGTCAAGTCCTCACAGAAAAGTCAGCTCACCGGAGCCGTGTTAGCAAGCGATGGATCGTTGACCGTGCAACACTCCAGCAAGCGCGTGCCGACGACCTCCAGTACGTCGATGATCCCGAATACTTTACATACTTTTCCATCTTCTTCGCCAATGGTACGTCGAAATATCTTCTCTCCATGGTAGGGCGGCATGTAATGATACACCCATCGGACGCCTGGACTCTTGTTTGAAACCACAGTCATCACAAAGCTCGGGAAGAAGCTGAATTTTCGACAACGCGTGATCGCAACGGCGATTGTCTTCTTTCGTCGGTTTTACATCAAGAATGCTTACTGCGAAACCGACCCGTTCGTCGTCATCGCTGCATGCTGTTATGTGGCTGGAAAAGCAGAAGAATCGCCCGTGCACATCAAGAACGTCGTCGCGGAAGCCCGTTTGTTCTTTAGCCGTGCGTCACTCCTCTCTCTCTCTCTTTCTCAAAAACCAACCAGTGGAGTCGACGGATCTCAACGGTGTGCATTTTTGGTATGCAGAGCAACCTTACGGGGTCAAGTCGTTTCCCTCCGATAATTCGAAGCTAGCAGAAATGGAGTTTTATCTCGTCGCAGATCTGGAGTGTGACTTGACCATCTTCCATCCCTACCGGACGCTCACAGCATTGTGTAAGAAAGAACGCGGGAACGAGTCGATGGCCGAGGCGGGGGAGGTAGGCGCAGAGGCCGACGATGGGCCACGGTATTGGGGCACGGGCGAGGGACAATTAGAGTTGAGCGACGACGCACTCCAGCTCGCATGGTGGGGCATCCTCCTCTTTGTTTGACTTTTTCTTTTTCTTTTGTGAGTATCCCCAGACAGTGCTCAAGGCGACTCTTAGGTCCATCATCAACGATACCTACCGATCCGATCTCTGTCTCTTATACCCCCCACACCTCCTCGCCATCACAGCCCTCTACCTCACACTTGTCCTCCACGCCCCCACGCGAGACCTCGTCCTTCAAAAATCATCTCCGAACCTCTCCAACTCAAACGACGCCCACGCCCACACCAATCCCCTCCGTCGATCCTCCCGACAAGCGTCCATCTCGTCCACCGAATCCAAGAAACCGCAGGACATCATCGGCTTCTTCGCAGGCTTGAACGTGTCCATGTCTCTCGTCTCCACGATCGCGCAAGAGATGATCTCGCTTTATTCTGCGTGGGAACGCTATCGGGAAGAAGGGGAGGTCGGCGGTGCGTTCCAAGGCGGGCAGACGCAGATGCATGCGGGGTCCCCGTATTCGTCGTCGACAACGACGACGACAAGGGGGAGCCTGAAACGGACGCTCTCGGAGAGCCGGAGCACTCCTAGGAGCCATAGCCACAGTTGTGCGGGGACACCTGCTGAAGGGATGGAGGAACAGTCGGTGAAGGTTGAGGGCGCGGGCGCCGTGACGCCGCTGATACTCGTTCAGCTGTTGATGCGGATGCGCGAGAACAGGGTGTCTGATTTGGCCCATTCGACGCATGGGCGACCTGTCGTTGTCGACAAGCGGTTGGAGCGGACACAGGCGGCTGGGTAAAAAACGTAATACTCGTCGTGCACTTGGTCTCGGTCGAAAAGAGCGTTGAGTTGTATAGCATTCTGAGGATCTCGACTTCGTCATCGAGACGACACCTGAACGTAAAGTACAAGGTGTCTCGGGTATGTCAGGTATGGAGAAAGGGAGCGAAAAATGTCTACCGGACCCCAACCCTCCGACACCTCATCCTCACCCCCACAAATGGTAACACATTTTCTTTGTCCCCTCCGCCTCTTTGCTCGCCTTTCCAACGTTTCTGATCCCCGCACGACCGGGAATCATCTCTTGTTGTGTCTCCTCGACGCACTGCCTTGCGGAACAACTCACCTAGAAGTGCCCTATAGACGATCCGTGCCAGAGGAACGAGTGAAAAGAATGCGCGCTGGTGTGAGGCCTGATCCTCGACACCCGTCAGCATCGCAACGGTCAGCGTCTGTGTGTGTCGTCGGCGGAGATGGCACCGCGTAATCCTCGCGTGCCACAAACGTCTGCAGCACGAGATGGAGTGTGGACACGGAAGCGACCGTCGACCGTCCCAATAGCCGAGCCTTGGTCTGTTCCAAATGGCCACACAAGCATATCTCTGAAGAGGTCCGAGGTGGAACGAAATTCACCGGATGTTTGTGTCTCCGGGCGACGCGGGGGTGGCTCAGCCTGATTGTAGCGCAGAAGAGCATCTTGTAGGTGACGTCGTTGAGCTGCTTCAGTTCATCGGATCGCTTGTCCATAAGAACAGGGTAGAGCGCAAACGCTTCTTGATAATGTTTCTGGACGAATTTGACGCGGATCAAAGCATTAAATATGCTCGCCGGCCAATTCCATGCGAGAGAGCACGTCCTGAATCGTGTCGCCGTTCTTAGGATCGATGCCGTCGAGGGTGCTGATAATGTCCGTATACGGGGCCACGTCCGGTACCATGCCCTGTGTGCCACACATGCCATCCTCGAAGACACAGAACCACGTTTGCGCGGCGTCCAAACGGTCGGGACACATTGATTCTCGCGAGCTCACCGACAAGGTTTGAGTACTCGCTGAGCTTGATCTGGCGTATGGACACGAATGCATAGGCGAGGTCGTCTACGAGTGCACTCGACGCGCGTTCGACATCTGTCAGTTAATGGTCGAGGTCCATGAACGCCGGGACGTCGTACGCCTGGTTCTCAAAAAAAAAAAAATTCAACGGCAGAAGGATCTCGCCAAGATTTTTCGTTCTATGCACGATGCTAGGTGCAGGCATGCGGAGAGAGAGCGAGTAAACTGCCAGGAAGCCCTCCGGTCACACAAGGCAAGCGCAACATCGAATGGGTGTCTTTCCAGGCAGGAGCGGATCAGGCGTATGAAAGCTATAGAGCGATAGATGTAATAAAACTTGGTGTCGGAGAGTTTGGACATGAAGTAGGGCTCGAGCATGTCGGCGCGCGGTGTGAGGAGTAGTCTGTCTGCGCCAAAGAGGAGGGTGTTGACCTTCGCTCGGTAAATCTTTTGTGAGGTTGTTGGTGCGAGCGTCTGAGCTTGACCGGCCAGGTTGTGCACAGAACGAATTCAATTGCGCGCCGCCGCAGGGCGATTAATTCCCAGTGCGCGTTGAGATGAGGTTAGCAGACTTGAGCTTGAGAACTGTGACAGTCAGATGGGGAACGACATACAGTACCATATGAACGGTGACTGGTGACCGGTGACCATCAAAGGCGGATTGTTTGGCTGAGTTATATGACTCCACCACAAGGCTTTGGCATCAACCCTCCTTGAACCAACACCACCATGACAGCAGTAACTGTAACACCCAGTCGATTGGCCGCACTGGCAAAGGCACGATGTGCCATTTTCCAAACAGCCTACAACCCTACTTCTGCACGAACCGGCGCCAAACACTTTCGTTCGAGGCTTCGGGGCCCTTCCATGGTCGATTACTACCCCAAAGACATTGATCTCTGCATGTCCAAGTTGGCAAAGGAGTGGCCAGAGTTGGAGTTGGTCAACTTTGCAGAGGCACAGAGATTGTGGGACGTGGACATGAGGAGAGCTAGAGGGAAGGGTGCACCCGCAAAGGCGAAAGACAAAAGTATGTCAATCTCGAATATCGTTCAGAACGTTACCAAAGTCGCCATTCCTAGGCGAGAGTCGCCGGACACAAAGGAGACGGTAGCCACTTGGAGCGTTTGGATCACTTCGCGAATACAGCCTTTATGTTTGTCTTACTCCCAAACTCAACATGTGCCCATCATTCCAACCGGGTCAATCAACGGTGCTGACGGACCTCCCATCTCGGCGAGGGTCGTTGAAAACAGGTCATCAAAGCCCTGCATAAAACCAGCTCTTTGCTGGGGACTGGCATTGAACAAAAACACGTCATGGATTGCTTCTTCGTGGAGAGCTGCGGTGGCATCTTATGATTCATTTATTGATGTGATGTAGTTGGTAGATGTTGGAAAGGCCCGCAAGCGTCCCCGCTAGGAACATTAAGGAATAAACAAAGGTACTCTATCATCGGACGCGTGATGGCCAGTCACCACCGAGTACTCTGCGCGACCGCTTTCGCAGCAGCCACCCCTGCGACCCAATCCCTTCCTCCCACTCTCATGCCGATAATCCGGCTTCACCCGACGACAGGGCAAGATTAACGGCCTTGGATCGTCCATGTGACGACACCTGGCGAAGATACTGCTCTAACGCGCTTTCAGCTCGTACGCCTTGTCAGCTTCGTAAAACGCCATCGCGTTGCGAAAGGACAACCAGAGGTAGAGCCCTCCTTGCACGCACGCGTATTTGCACGGTCCAGCATCATCCCCTCCACGTTCTCCAACGCGTTCATGAACGGAGCGACGGACAACACCGCGTCGAACTCGACACGGATTGTGTTGGTGTGTAAATGCAGGATCTGTGCGAGGGTATCGAGCGTGACGGGATCGGACCATTGGATGGGACAGTTCTTGAACAGGAGTTTGTCCGACAAGAGGAGGTCCTTGGCGTGCGTGTCGATGAACTGGCTCAGCTGGTCCAACCGGATCTGGGCAGCGGCGCGAAACGGGGGGCGAATGCCAGAGACGTACGACGGCACTTCAAGGAGTGCCTGCGTGGAGGCTTTCAGTGGAAGAACTTGAGAAACATCCTCCATGCAGTGACCTGGAGGATCCGAGACAGCACGGCTGAGAGCGGGTGCAGGAGTTGCAAGCGCCCGACAGAGGGTAGGTATGTCCTCCTTGTGTAGTGTGGTGATGGTTTGCCGTGCAGTCCATAACGTCCGGCTCACCCGGTGACTTGCTTGATCTGGGGTATCGACAATGGACGTCTCTCTTGACCGTCGAACTTATGCAGCGTTTCGAACATGACGTGTTTGGTCTTTCTGTGAAATGTGAAGCACGAGTGATGGTTCTGCGAGACTCCAAAACAAGCATGCTTACAGGTTGAGTCCCATTCCAACCGCGTCGCTGGCAACAATAACGTCGTAATCGCCGTGAGGGTCATTGAAAAGCGCAGCTTGTTCAGATCGAACTTCGGACGGGAGTCTGCCATAAGACACTGCACATCGCAGGCCGGTCCTCTCAATCTTCGCCTTTACAGCGAATATCCCATCCCGCGAGAATCCGACGAGACAGTCGTCCTTTTGAATACGGGATAAATCACCGCCCGAAGACGACTGCTGGATCTCCAAAGGTGTGAGTCGTTCATACCGATTGACAACGAGCTCGTTCCCAGTGTCTTTTAGGGTATCTCGAATAATCGATACCGCAGTCTCTTCACCACAAAGATGGATCTCACGTGCAGGAAGACCCAACACGGCGTCGGTCCACGCAGAACCACGCTCAGGACCTGCGATCATCTGTATTCCATCTACCACGGCCACGTCGAGGGATTTATCAAAGCTGGCCGTTTCGACCGTCGAGCTCATAAGCGGCGCGTTGTCTGCGACGATCCGAAACTCTTCTGCCGTGCGTACTTGGCATGGCCATCTTTTCGAACGGTGGGCCGGGAACCCGATTCGTTGGCGACGTCCATGGTGAAGGTCGTGTCGGGCTCCGAGCCGGGTTCGGGCTCCATGCCAAGAGGAACGATCGTCCCCTGTTCAACCGCTCCGAGATCTCATGCGCGAGGAGACGCAAGGGGCCTGCATAGAGACCTGGATTCGAGGCTGCCAACGCATGTAGCGCCATATCACTATTAGTCGGACCGACGTGCATGATGAATTTGCGCTTCATCGCACGCGCTTTCGGGAAGAGGTCGGCGGGATAGGAGAGGTCGGCGACGCGATGGAGGCGAGCAATCGTGTCAAGGGTTGATTGAGGGACGCAGGCACGGAGACGACGTTGTTTCTCGGGAAGGGAGGCCCATGTGAACCAGAGTTGGGAGATGATTTGGTCGAGTCGTTGGCCAGAGTACATTTCCGTGGGCGCAAACGTGGACCGGCACAGGTCAAATGTCGCTAATTGAGTCTCGTCAAAAACAAAGTACGTGAGGGAGGCATGCCCGCTGTTTGATATCCGACGAATCAGCTTCGTGGTGGGAGCAACCGTCCAGTGTTCGTGACGTGACGTGACGTGACACACGCGCTGATATGATCGGCGCGTCGCGTCGCGTCTTCTCTCCTTCCGACCACCATCATGACCACCCACGAAGAGTATCAGTATCTCTCTCTCATCCAACGCGCCATCACCGACGGCGAGCCCCGCAACGACCGCACCGGCACCGGCACACACGCCCTCTTCGCACCCCCCGCCCTCCGCTTCACCCTCACCCACGCCTCCCTTCCCCTCCTCACCACCAAACGCACCTATCTCAAAGCCATCATCGAAGAACTCCTCTGGTTCATCCGCGGAAAAACCGACTCCATCCTCCTCTCCCAACGCGGCGTCAAAATCTGGGACGGAAACGGCTCCAAGCCGTTTCTCGACTCCCGCGGACTCGGACATCGCCGTGAAGGCGATCTGGGCCCCGTGTATGGCTTCCAGTGGCGCCATTTCGGCGCGTCGTATGTCGATTGCGATGCCGATTATACAGGGCAGGGCGTCGACCAACTTCAGGAATGCATCGACAAGATCAAACATAATCCCACAGATCGACGGATCATACTGAGCGCTTGGAATCCAGCAGGTGAGCGAGACGTCTCTCGTAACGAGGATCGGTGCTGGAGACTGACGGTGACGGGCAGCGATCCCAGAGATGGCGCTACCGCCGTGCCATATGATGTGCCAATTTTACGTACACATGGCATCCACCCCGGGTGGCAAAAACGGTCTCTCGTGTCTCATGTACCAACGCTCCGCCGACCTCGGTCTTGGTATCCCCTTCAACATCGCGTCCTATGCCCTTCTCACTCATATGATCGCGCACGTCACGCACACCGAACCGCGCGAGCTCATCATCCAGCTCGGAGACGCACACGTCTACAAGGACCACATCGCCGCTCTTCAAACGCAGCTCAAACGAGAACCAAAACCGTTCCCCACGATCCGTTTTGCACGAGAAATTGAGGATATCGACAAGTTTGAGTACGAAGATATTATTGTAGAGGGATATGATCCACATCCGACTATACCCATGAAGATGAGCGTGTAGCGATAAGGACATGAATGCCTTCTAATCTAATTGGCCATCCGACAGACAAAAGAACGTTCAGAAAAAAAAAAGGCTTGATGAGAGCGAATGTAGAAACCGAGACCGCGCAGGCTCAAGGCCCACCTGCGCCTTTCTCACTCGGCAACGTCCTCTGACTCTTCCTCGGCCGCCCGCTCTCAAAACTATCACTCACATCCCGCCCCCGCTTACTCTTTGGCTTTCGCGACGGCGACTCGCCCCGAAAGCTGGGCGGCACAGATGTGAACTGATTCTCCGAAAAACTCGGCGTCCTCCCTACCCCCCGCGTCGAACGACGGTCGGCTCCCAACCCCGACGCCGACGTGACTGACGCCGTACTGACGTTGCGCGAAAACTTGCGTGGCGTCGCCGGACTGTCCCCAAGCGTCAGCATCCCAGGTTGCCACGGCTTAATCGGCTGGATATCCAAGTCGTCTGCCACCGTCGGACCACCCAACACATCCGGATCGAACCCGTCCTCCTGCACCTGCGCCTCCTCCGCCGGCACGAGATTCTTCAAAATGTGTCGGTAGGCCGCTTGAATGAGCCCGTGGAATATCCCGTCCTTGGTGTAGACCCGCAACCAGACCTCAGCGAAAGAAGACGGCATCAGGAGCGAAATGTCGCTATAATCCGCCGTGGCGCACTCTGTAACGTTGACAACGTCAACGAGCTGATCCTCCGAAACAGTGAATGACAGCGACAAGGAGAGTACGCACCGTTCGGTTTCTTCTTGGAGTAAAACGTCACCTCATCCAACGGATTTCGCTCTCCCTTGCCATAATGTAACTGCGAACACGTCACGGCTACGTGACTCGGGTTGAGCTGCGCCACCAGCTCCTCGTCCACGCCCGTCAACTCGCCCGATTTCGCCACCTTGACGATCGCCTCTGCCGTCACGCTGGCTTTGATCATGGCCTCGTCTTTGTGCGGAAAGACCTTGTAATCGACAACTTTGTAGAGGTCGCGCGCGCGGATGCGTTCAATGATTGCACGCGCAGACTCGAGTTCCTGTGTATGCATGAGGCGATGAGCGTGTGATGGGGACATGGAAGGGACTTGCTTTGTCCGTTGACTCTTCGATCGTATTGAGGAGGTTATCTGTGAGATAGACATAACGCTTTGGATTCTCGACGTGGGCTGCAATTTTAAGATGTGGCTCCGCTTCCTGCAGCGCATCAATGACCATGTACTCGATCGCCTTGGCTGTGTCGCGTATCCATCAGCCCGTGCACGTGACAGACTGAGGAGAAAAAAAAAAGACATACTAGTCTTGTGGTTGTAAATCCGCTTGTGGAGGGAAAACCGGGTATAAAACAGTTCGTAAATCTGGTTCGCGTCCTTGATATCGTAGCATATCTTGCCTTCAACGACACGTGCAGAATGGATGAGTCTACAAAGGGGCACGAAGACGCGAAGACAACGGAGCACGAGGCGTTGAGTATTGTGTCCGATGGGAGACCCACGGATGCGCGCGCACCTCGTTATAGAAATGTTACCCTTATCGCCCACCGCGTGGCAATCCCTTAGGATATAGTCGAACCTATCGTACCGCATGTGAGGAAAGATACACCACCGCCCAGACGACTTACTTGTCCACGTCAAGTCCATTTCGTTGGTTTGCCACGATCTCGAATAAGAACGGCATCGTCTTGCCGAGCCTGTCGTCGTCGTCGTCAGTGATAGACATGGTCTGAAACAAAAGGAAAGAGACGTACGCGCAACGCTCCAGGTCCCCGGCAATGAGCGCCTTGACAAGCGTTACTTCCTCGGGCGTGATATCAAGCTGATACGTCTCCACCATATCATCAAACATCATCTCGCTCGCCTGTTCGTGCTTCCATTTCTTGCCCGGCCTGCACGCGACAAGGTCATCATTCCAAACACGCGCCCAGGGGGGTTAGAGCGTGTTACGTGAGAACGTGAGAAGGGGGGACGGATGGGATGGACGTACAGCGCCGCGGGGATAAAGATGCCATCCCAGACGTGCGACCATGGACCGTGTCCAAGGTCATGACACAGCCCTGCCAACTCGACGCACTCGATGTGTTGGTCGGTGATGCCGAGGGAGTGATCCATGTCTCTAAGGTGTGTTGCCATCAATCGGGCGAGGTACCCCACGCCTGTCAGTCGAGTCTAATCAATCTCTTTTTTTTATATCTCGAGAGGGATCTGAAGACGCACCGAGACAGTGCTCGAAACGGTTATGCGAGGCACCGGGAAAGACATAGTACGTGAGACCGAGCTGTTTGATGTACCTCAGGCGCTGAAAATGTTTTCTAGACGTCTCCGACGATGAGGCCCTGCACACGCGGGAGAGACAGACGATCGCACGCACGTATCGATGAACGAGCAAATCCAAGGCGAAAACGAGACTAGATGGCGCGAGGCGATGTCAGTGAGGATCTGGAAACAGGTACGTGCTACCGAAACTCGCCATAGTCGTGCACGCTGTCCTTGAATTGTCGTGTTTGCAGCAACCGACTCCGCGTCAACTCAGATTCTGCCATGCTCGACGTGTTGGTGTGTGGAGGCAAAAGGCCAAGAGGCCGTTGGGGGTACCTGATGTTATTATTCATCACACGTGTACAACTCGTGCCAACTACACATGGGCAAAGGGTGCCAGCATCCTTCTTATATCTTAACACGGCCAGTGTGAAACACACCAGAGGCGAGCGCTGGCGATGGTCCATCCACGACGCGGCACAAACTGTGTACTGACAAGGACCCTGTCTCGATCCTAAAGCGCCCGGAATATAAGTTACCGGAGAGACCATCCAGGCGAGCCACGAATAAATGACGGTGCATGCGAGGTCGAGAGATCTGGGGGTTGAGTGCACGTGTCGCGGTCTGCACCAGACTGGGGTCATACGGTGGTGCACGTCCTGCGCAGCGTCGAAGGATCAGCGTCGCCGCTCATACACGCACGCGGGACGCACCGCTCAGGGACTGTGGCAGTCCTTGACAGTCAGAGCCTCAGCGAACGTGACGCGCACCGCCTCACTCACCTGACTGCAGTGCCAAGTGTCCCATCGGGGCAAGCGTCATCGGGTCAGGACCTGTCGGGCCCTGTTGTTCCTGGCTCATCCCCGTACCCTGCGCGTTCTGCCCAGGTTGTCCCGCGCCTGGCGGCTCGTCCTGTAGCCCCTTTTCATCACCTGATCCGCTCCCCTTGCCCATTGCAGGCCGTCCCTCCACCCGCCTCACAAATTCGCCCCACACCGCGCGCTCGTCGTTGCCCATCGTCTCAAACAAGTTCCTCACACTCACATCCGCCTTGCGGTACACCCCCCTGTGTCGACACACCGTGCTTTTCACATAACGACACCCAAACACGCGCTCAAAGGCGGCCTTTTGCGTCGCGGTGGGTGACTGCGCCACAATCGTATCCATCGCGCGGAAGCCGGCCGCGATCTCGGACACGGTGTAGTCATTCGGCCAGCGCTTGAGTGGCGGATGTGGGTGTTGAGGAAAGGAAGTACGTATGGCAGTGCTAGGGGTGTTTGGACTGTAGAGCGGGGTTTGGGGTATCGCGGGGGACTGCAGGGTCATAGTGGGGCCATGGAACGGGCTGTTGACCGGTGTCGTCATTTCGCTCGATTCGGCCCCGTTTCGAGCAGGTGGGTGGGTATTGAGTGGGGGGCTCGCGAGTGGTGGGGCATAGGGTATCGTCTGAGTGGGAAGCATGTAACTCATCGGGGGCGGGATATAGACATGTGCGGGATAGCTTTCGGGAATGTAGAACCGTTTGGCGGAGGGAGCCTCGGCGGTGTCTGCAAGGGGCCGCTTGAGCTGTGCGGCGGACGTGGGCGAGGGCACGGGGTGTGCGGCGACGGGGGACGCCTGCTTCTTCTTGACCTGCAATGCAAGTTCCTCGGCAAGTCCTACACACTCGTCGTCGGCCAAACCGGCGAGGAGGCTCTTTCGGAGCTTGTACAGGAGACGTTGCTCAGACTCGATCGTGCGGACGGTGGTGATCATGTGTTGTTCCCAGTGTCCCGTCGCACTGTTGTAGGTATCGACGTACGAGGTCGGCGTCAGCTCGAGGTCAGACACGACAGAGGGGTAGTGCGAGAGGGAGAAGAGGGGAAAGGTTGATATCTCGTGCGTGAGCCGTATAGGGTCGCAATTGGACTGTGGAGGGGAGTGAGCGCCAGAGAGAGATGGATCGATTGAGCAGCGCACCCTGTACCAGATGATGAGGGTGACGGACCGTTTGAGGGCCTGTTCCATCTGGGACTGGCGGTCGTCGTGTGGCTGGGTTTCTGGCGAGGGCGGCTTGGGATGGAGGCGCGTACCAGCATGCTGGAGAAACGGCTGGCCATTGACTAGAGGTCTGTTCGTGGCGAGGTTATGGACGCGGTCGATCTGGATGGACATTGCCTGGACATCGCTGTGAGTGGTGGCGGGAGAGAACAAAGTGCCGACTTACTTTGGTCCACTGCTTTGGCGAGCTCGGTTTCAGCGGGACAAGTTTTCACGTCCACGAGGCCCGCCCGTTTCTCACGAGAATCTCGACTCAAGCCTCGACGTTGAACTGCGCAGTCTCTTCCATGTGGGATGTTGATCGTTGTGGTATCGGGCAAGTTGGGCGCGAGCGATCCTGACCAGGTCTTGCAGGGACAGTGCCGCGTTGTCGATGCCCGACGAGCTGGGCGTTCAACGACCAGGCAATGGGAGGGAGATTCAAGGAGCTTGGTGTGCTTCAGATCACGCAGATCGAAACTCGTCTTGTTCGCAGGTCTCTCTCCGCTGGCCGAGATGGAATCATTCTCTTGGTTACCGTGTTTCGAGCTCAGTCGACTGCCTTTGTGTTCCTCTCGAGTGACGGCTGCTGAAGGATTGGCACGACGGGATTCGCTCCGTCAGATATCGAGGAAAAGATCACGAAATTCGTCGCCAAGACAGGTCCAAACACTTGGCCGCACACACAAATGGCCCGCCCTTGCAGTTTGACGAGAGCAGGCTGATAGCGATCACACAGGCGTTGACGGTGGACCACCAAGCCTTAATACTGCACGTGGGTGATCAATCTGTGGTGCACAGTAGGTCCATTCCAAGGCCACCAAGGCCTCGTTTCATCGGTGCCATATCTGCTTGATGGTATTCATATTGACTCCTCTGATAACACAAGGAATGGTGGCACTGGTTAGTGCGTGACGGAGGGGCACCTCCATTCCACGCCACTCTTATATACCTGCAGCCTGATGGCATCTACCCGAAGCCAGCAGACGACACAAACCTCATTTCCTGCAATGGGTCAGCGGGACACTGTCCTGAATAAACATTCCAAATCTCGGTGGCCTTGTCACCGTTATATGTAACAAGACCATCGAGATTTCGGTGTTTAGCAGATCCATACTTGCACCACGCCTGCTGCTGCAGACGGTCACCAACGCCACTGGCACCCTAGAGAAACGAAATACTCAAACGCTCTGCTTCTCCAACAGACGTTGTCAGACGCAGCACGCGAATGTCGGTGTTTGGGATAAGGATCAGTTGATGGTCGAGAGAATAGATACGGTGGTAACATGACCAAACAAGCGCAGCAATGAATGACCTCAGGTTGAACGTGTCACTGCTCCTCGCCGCTCATTCACATTCTATCATCAACTATCGGGCACACGGTGGACAGACTTCTTGCCGTTGGTGAGCATCATATCGAATCAGATGTTCGCGTGCGGTGTAACCCACTATTTTGGCGGTCAAATGTCGCTTCCCCAGTAGCATTTCCCATAGTTTTGTACACTCTGGTATTGTCCAAACACATTTCCTGCAGCCATGTCCGCCAGCGTACGGGCGAGAAGACCCGCTTCTCCGCCTCCTGGCTTTGCACACGTCATTCCTTCAGCACACAAATACCCTCCAATACCTTCACGAAAAGATGACCTGGACGCGGACCAGCGACGGGAAGCAGCTGCAAAGGGACATGGTCCCACTCGAAGAACGCATCCTCCCGGCGGACTAAAAATAACATCTGGAGAGTGGAAGCTCCTCGCCCTCATCCTCGTAACCGCGACTTTCGTCCGACTCTTCCGTATATCAAAACCGGACAGCGTTGTGTGCGCCTCGAAATCGAGTCTTATGAGCGCTCTCCATGCTAACGTCTTGTTGTGCGTGTAGGTTCGATGAAGTTCACTTTGGTAAATTCGCCGCGCGTTATGTCAAGACGCGCTATTTCATGGACGTCCACCCGCCCTTGGCCAAGTTGCTGATAACTGCCGCAGCATTTCTACGTGGATTCGATGGCGATTTTGACTTTAAAGACATTGGAAAGTGGGTGTCATTGGATCTCCCAGGGTGGCTGACCCTTGAGCTGATTCCATAGGGTGTTTGTAAACACGCCATACGTCGCCATGCGTACGGTTCCTGCTCTGCTCGGTGTTGCCACCATTCCAGTTGCCTACCTTACACTACGTGCTCTCGATTGCAGGGCCACCTCCTCCCTACTCGCAACTGTCTTTTTAACTTTTGAAAATGGTCTCATCACCCAATCACGACACATCCTCCTTGATTCACCATTGGTGTTCTTCACTGCGCTCACAATGTTTCTGTTTATTGGGTTCTGGAACGAGGACAAGCAGAGACCCTTTACCGAAAGCTGGTGGACGTGGCTCATCCTGACCGGCCTTTCACTCGGCGCAGTCCTGTCTTGCAAGTGGGTCGGCTTGTTCACTGTCGCGACCGTCGGCGTGTGCACCGTGCTCCAGCTGTGGTCACTCCTCGGGGACTTGCGCGTAAAGCCTCGCATGTGGGCGAGACACTTTCTCGCAAGAGCATTATGCCTCATCGTTATCCCCATCTTGTTTTACATGACAATGTTTGAACTGCATTTCATGATTCTCGGAAGTTCGGGCGAAGGGGACGTTTTTATGAGCTCCGAGTTCCGACAGACGTTGGGGCGTGGCATGCCTGATACCTACGCGGGTGCGTTCGCGTTTGTTGCCGGGGATGGTATAGTTGACGCCGCCCTCAGATGTTGCTTTCGGCTCCGACGTGTCTATCCGTCATCTGAACACCCAAGGTGGCTACCTGCATTCACATTCCCACAATTATCCCGGTGGAAGCGGACGTACGTGACTCTCGCGTTGGCTGCAATCCGGGCTGACATCCTATTCAGAACAACAGATCACCCTCTACCCACACCAAGATGAAAACAATCTATGGCGTATTTTCAATGCCACCACCGACGGTTATCCCCAGTACGATTTTGAAACGCACCCCATCGAATATATCAAAGACGGATCACGCATCAAGCTACGGCACATCACTACCGAAAAGTCCCTCCACTCACACGATGTCCGTCCACCCGTTTCCGATGTCGACTTCCAGAACGAGGTATCGGCGTACGGTATGATCGGGTTTTCGGGCGATATCAACGACGACTGGGTAGTCGTAATTGCCAAAGGCGACAAGAACGACAAGGAGTCGAGCAAGCGCCTGAGGACGTTGCGAACACACTTCCAGTTGAGACACTTGAATACGGGATGTTATCTCTTTTCCCACAAAGTGAAGTTACCGGAATGGGGATTTGAGCAACAGGAGGTGACTTGCAACAAGAATGCAGTCAAGGCGAATTCGTTGTGGTATATCGAGACCGCCGCCAAGCATCCACAGTGTATGTGATTTGCATTCAGCCCAAACTCGTGAGGTGTTGACTGGCAATGGCGTGTAGTGCCCGACGATGCGGAGAGAATCAATTACAAGATTCCAGGGTTTTTGTCCAAGTTTTGGGAGCTGCAGCAGGTGATGTGGACCACGAACGCTGGCCTGACGGACAGGCACCCATACGACTCTCGCCCGCTGACTTGGCCTCGGCTTCGCCGTGGTATCGTAAGTCGCCTTGACACTTTGAACGAACCCACCCTTGATAGCTCATTCGATATCAGAACTTTTGGGGGAAGGACCATCGTCAGATCTACTTGGTGGGCAACCCGTTCGTTTGGTGGTTAAGCACTGCCTCGGTCATCACTTACATCCTCGTTCGTGGATTCCTTATCCTACGTGCGAAGCGAGGGTACCGGGACTTTGAGAACAGTAAGTCCTGTGTTTGACCCCGTGGTCAACCGTCGTTGACGTGGACTCGACCGAACACTAGCCAAAGTGGTCAAGTACGACTCGCTGTGTGGTCTCCTCTTTACTGGCTACTTTTTGCATTACTTCCCGTTCTTCCTCATGAGCCGTCAGTTGTTCCTACATCACTACTTCCCTGCACTCTACTTTGCGATCCTCTTGTCTTGCGCCGTGTTCGACTTTGTGACGTCGACGTTGAAGCCCAGGATTCGAGTGCAAATCGCGGCCGTGCTCGCGATCGTGGCGGTTTGGAATTTTTCCAAGTTTAGCCCTCTGGTGTATGGAAACCCGTGGACGAAGACGCAATGTAAGAGTGCACAGTGGGTGAAGACGTGGGACTTTGCCTGGTGGGTTTTCACTCCTTGGTGATGCTGACCGTCGTGCTAAATGTTATTTTTTCAAAGTAACGAGTTTTTGGATGATGTGAGTATTGTTTCTTTGAATGAGTTGGATGGAACGTTGACGTGGATTCTCTGCGGGTGACAGTATTCGCAGTACAATGGGACCCCGGCGCCAGCGCAGGACAAGACGGTCCCTGTGCAGCCCGTGGTCGGCAGCGAGCACGATGGCCACGCCGCGATCGTTGACGAGGGTCACCAACCCATCGCATCCGAGGTGAACACGATCGTGCCATCGGGGCTCGTCGCTGAGCCTGGGAAGGACGTGTTTGCAAAAGACGACCGAGAGGCCCAGAAGAGCTCAGCGAGGTACAGATCGGATCAGAGGGATGAGGAGCGGGTGATTAGTGTGGTTAGTATGGAGGGGGTGAGCGGTACGAATGCGGAGAGTGTTGAGAGTGGGACGGGAACGGAGGCGGGTGTTGGTGAGTCTTTGGAGGTGGTCGAGATATCGTCGGTGCCCGTGGACGCGGTGGAGACACAGACTGTGGTAGAGGCGGGGAGAAAACCAGAGGGACCGTTGGATCACGAGGAAGCGTTAGCGGATCAGGTTGCGCATGAGCTGTACCCTGAGGCGAGGGCCGTACCAGAGGAGGGGCTTGCACACGACGAGTGACTTACTAGACTTGGCATATCACATTTTCGTTTTGTATCATGTATCAGACAGTTTGTTGTCTAGATCTCTTTTGAGGGTCATTCGAAGGTGGACATGGATATATGTGTGATGTGGTGAGTAGTGCCAAGGACTCTAAGTAGATGTGGTGTAGCTCCTCCACCCGGTGGTATGTTATGTATAACCTAATTAATCCGTAGAAGCCCTCTCGACTGCCTCTCGGACCTTGGCCCCGTCTGCAGCCCAAGACGGCCGCGGCAACTTGAACGCATCGCCGACCCGCGCATACGAATTATCGCCCAAGCGTGAGACCGGCTTGAACTTGGTGATGTCGACCGTCCCGCGCTCGGTCAACATGTCCTTGCGCACGTGAATGTATTTCACGTGTGCGAGGATAAGGGTTGTAGTGCACGCGCCCGAAGCGGGGTCGACGATAGGGGTGGTTTGGTAGAGTTGACATTCCATGCTGAACGCGCTTTCTTTGACGCGGGGCGCTTTGACGTGGATCTAAAATGCGCGGTCCGCCCCCCCCCCAAAAAAAAAGAAAAAACAGGAGGTCATTTCAGTTGCGTCGACCTCGAGGTACATGACAGGCAATGGAGCAGTGGGGTTGATGGGTATGAATGAACGATGCTATCCACACGCACGCTAGGCAGTTTTGTGAGTCCGCTCAGGGACCACTCGCTCACGTCAGGAGGTGCATCGATCGATGTGGCGTTGGCGAGCTCGATAAAGGGCTCGCTGATGATGTTGATGACGAAGCCGCCGGTGCTGTTCTTGACGTTGTCGGTCGTGTCTTTGAGTCTGTCTGGTGATGTGTTGAGGCAGGAAACGGCGACGACGGGGGGCCAGTTGGTTATCTTGATGACAGTGAATTAATGTTGAGATGCAACGGTTGGTCGAGGTGCGTGCAAAAGCAAGGGCGTTATGAGATTGGATGATTAGGGAATCGTGGTTATATGGGTGTGTGCCTGTGACTCACCATTCCAAACCAACTGTGGGCGGATGGCAACGATCAGGACCAGGATCAGCTTGACGCGTCGCATCGAGGACGTTATCGCACCTGAATGGGGCCAAGTTCTCGACGCCTTCTTCTGAGATGGTAGAGACGAGGGCGATAGGTCGAGGAACGACGCCACTGATCATGAGGGCATACAATTTTCTATTGGGAACGATGGTTCCCGCAAAAGGGTAGTATCCAGCAATAGTTTTCACCAATTCATCGCGATGCATTCAAACTCTTGGAAAGAGGAGACGGTGATGGGAGTGTTCTTACTTTGGGTCCTCTTCTGCGGTGACGACGGTCTTCCATCCTTGTTTCTCCCCTTCCATCCATTCACGGCCGTCGGGCGTATTGTCGATCTTCTGGCACCATGACCAAGTTGGGTTGGGAGGGTGGGTATACCTGCTGCTGAGATCGCGATCGAAGGGGGGCAGGGTCATCTTTTTGTTGGCCTGCGGCGTCGCCGGTGACGGGTGAGCTGAAGCAATTACATGGTTTTGTGTCAATCAACGAAAATTAAATCCGAGTGCGTCGTTAGTGGCGCTGGCAGGGACGACCGCTCCTGGATTAATGTGGATGACTTGCCTGGGTTGGCAGAGACGCATTGGGACAGCGACCGGACAGCGAGTCGGACAGTGCTCGCCGAGAGACCGCCGGGTCCTCCCAGTCCACGGCCTGCGTGCCAAATGCGACCGGCGATGCTGACCATGGTCAGGGCAGTTTGACTCCGAGCTGACTTTCACGCTGAGTGTCCAGTGTGAACGTTTGAACGTGGGCTGACGACTCAAGGCACACGGTGACTCGAGTACTCACGCCTTGTCACCGTCTTGGATCCACATGTCTATATCTATTCTCATCTGCTATCACAGAAATGAGCGGGAGGCTTGGTATGACGTTCTGATCAACCCTATCGCTCAAGACCTTGATCTAGTTAGACCAGGTCCTCTACTGGTATACCTCCAACACACATGGAAGCCTCTGACTCATGTCTAGAGCCTGTTTATAGCTTCCTCCACCTTGCTCTCTTCTGTAGCCCAGACAGGGCGGGGTAACCTGAATACATCGCCCACTCGAGCGTAGGATATATCTCCCAAACGTGCAATGGGCTTGAATTTGGTGATGTCGATCGTCCCACGTTCGGTCAACATGTCATTGCGAACGTGAATATACTTGACGTGCGCCAGCACGAGGGTGCTCGTGCATTCTCCGGTCGTGGGGTGGGCGATATCAATTGCTTGGAAGAGTTCGCATTCCATGCTGAACGCGCTCTCCTTGACCCTGAATGCCTTGACGTGCACCTGTAATACATGATCGGTCCTGAACCCAAAATGAGAAAGCTGAAGGGTACGGCACACTGGGTGCTTTGGTCAATCCACTGATGGACCACTCGTTAAATCCCGGTGGGGCGTCTATCGACGTGACGTTCGCGTTGTGAACAAATGGCTCACTGATGATGTTCACTGTGAAGCCACCCTTGCTGTTCTTGACATTGTTTGTCGTGTCCTTGATCCGGGCAGGTCCGTTCGAGCAGCAAAAGGACACGAGCGGCGGCCAGTTGGTCACCTGGATACCAGGTGTACCCGGGGTCACACAACGTGTCTGCCTCTGCCAAGATAGTGACACACCATGTTGAACCAGCTACATTGGATGGCAAGCACGATGATGATTAATATGCCGCACGAGATCGAGAGGCGATGATTGATATGCACCTAAAGGGTGCCAAGTTCTCAACGCCGTCCTCCGAAATGGTGGAAACAAAGGCGATCGGCCTAGGCACGATGCCACTGATCATCAGCGTGTACAGCTTCCTGCGGCACAATGTTCAAGTCGCATTGATCAATGAGACAAAGATAGCTGCCTTACTGACGATCGTACTCTGCTGTATTGATGGTCTGCCATCCTTGTTGCTCGCCTTCCAGCCATGCCCGGCCCGCAGGCATACTGTCGACCTGTTGGCAATAAGACCATGCCGAGTTGGGTGGCTCGGTGAACTTGGATTGATTGTTGTGGTTGAAAGGTGGGAGCGACATCTTGGATGGTGACGATCAGCCTCGACGAACTTTGTAACTTGTGATCGCTGACTGAGACTTGGGGCTGTGCGTGTTCTCGCGCACGCCAAGCTTCCCGGTGATCCGCCTCATTCCGGGCTCGAGTCCGAATAGTGACCGGGACGTCGAACGGATTGTCGTCGCACACTAGTGGCAATCGTTCCCAGGTACGTCCATTGTTCCGTGCATTGCAAGGGTGAGTGTGTTGCCAGGTAATGGATGAGTCAGGGCTTGAGGTGACAACGAGAGCGGCTAAGTTGCGCCCCAAAATGCTAATATGAACATCCAGAAAGCCAGGGCCGTTCGGCCTCGCGTAGGCTCGCGAAAGCCTTCAGAAACGCAACGTAACAACTGCACTCTCCTGATGAGTGAATTCCGCACTCGTGTCGGCCCTAAGTGGGTGGTCATGCTCCAGGTTGTGAATCAGATATGATACGCCACCAAAGGATGTCGTGAGCATCCATGCGTACTAAAGAGAAGGTCAGTCACCAGAATGAAGTCACTACACGCTCCTCTTTTCCTTTTCCTTTGCTCCTCTGTGCCCTCTGACAACGATGGGTGATATCGTAGCGGACAATTCGTCTGTGTGGTTCCCTACCATAGGGGCAATTCAACTCGCCAACTGGTGTGACGGTATTTCTCTCTTCATGACTCGCTGAATGTCCCGTGTATCATTCCCATCTCCAGCGGCTGCCGTTGCATTGGTTTGCTACGACTCTGGCATGTTTCCTTCCCGAACACGTTTACATATACTGATCATGTGCGTCCTTCAAATAGTTCTCATGTTTCCAAGAGAGGTGAGCCCTGTGATACAGTACGTGGGTTTACGCGACGGTGCTCATACTAACATAGGTCGAATACATCTGGGTATACCCTCAAACGATACCACATTCACGCCTTGTGCTAAAACGATGTGGCATTATCTGTTGTCCAGAAAAAACGATGGTCGTTTATGTCAACATTTTACGTTATTGTGGGCACATCCTTGATCCCCGTCAATGCCATGCCCTGAATTACACACTCATGACAGGTCCGGTATCTGGGGATAGCCCTGGCACTGTAAGCTCGCCCCTATGTCCCGGACCAAGTAGCGTCTAACTGGGAGGGTTCAGGGCCTTTTGGGCATGTAAGTGTATTATGCGTCAGGGAGGATACGCATGCCTGACCGTCAATGTACAGTTAACGCAAACATCCCAATGTCACCATTAGTAAGTCTGTCAGCCTCCCACAGTGGATATGCAGTTGATCGTCTGTTGTAGGGGTATGTTCACACTCATAATGGTGTGATCATGACTGAAGGAATGGCGTGCTTCTTCTGAATCAAAGATGTAGGAAAAATCATTAGCTGGAGCCGCCCCTTCCGCTGATGTAGTCGGGTAGGTGTTGCACTCGACAGGTTTGTCAACTCTGGTGCCCTCGTGGCCACGGTCGTAGGGGATGGTCAGTCACTATGACCAAGATACGGCCACCACATTCTGATACCGCATATCTCAGTCATCATGGCCATGCGCATATATGCCATGTATCTGCATTCGAAGATCGTGCTGGGCATCTTGGTCGCGATGATATTGGCAAGAATCGTTCTTGGGCTTGCAGTCGCAGTCGTCATCTTTGGTCCACGAAGCGGGATTTCTGGTATGTTTTTTTTTACTCCCTTCCTCCTGCCGACCGTTCGAGTGTATTGTTGCACTGACGTTGATCGGCACGAAAAAAAGCGACCGAATGGATCCTCTCTGGAATTTATGTCTGCGGTCCGATTGTCAACACGACCAGTTCACTTCCATTCGCATGGGACATCCTCGCCATTGTCGTCAACTCACTCTTATTCCTACTTGCTGTGGGACGCTTCCTCAAGCATGCCTTTGATATGCGACGGGTGTTGAACAGATGGAAGGTCAGTGACTTGATGAGCGTGCTCGTCAGAGACAGCATCATCTACTTCTTTTTGTGAGTCTTGTTTTCGTTTTTGATTGGTTGATGTGGTGGTGGTGTTCAGCTGACCTGGGCTGACCGGGGGTTCTGTTTAGGAACTTGCTCGCGACGATCTTATTGATGATCACTGTCTGGGGCATTCCGAATAATGTACGTCGGCGTCTATTCCCGTCCTATTCTATTTCTATTCTATCCCATTTCATCTAATCCATTGACGACGCAGACAAGCTTCTTCGCCATCGTCTCTGCATACACACAAAACGAAACCTCCGTGCTCATTCCACGTTTGGTGATCAGTTTTCGGGAAAACTATGAACGTGACGGTCAGCCCAGCGAACACGATCGGGGTGCGGCACACCAGACAGTCGGGAGTGGAAAAATGGTGTTCAGGAAACGGTCGACGACGGACGATTTCGAGATGCGGACGATGGACCAGGCACAGGTCGCTTCGGTGCAGCCACTGCGTGTAGAAGGGTCTGCTTAAAGTTGGCTCAAAGGGCTACATTTGGCTGTCCCGTTCAGTATGTATAAATAGTATGTACCTCTGACAACCTGGATAATGCAGGTGATTTCTGTTGGTGAGCATCTGGTAGGTTTTAGCTCATCTCTTCACATTGTAATACAGTACAACATGGTGGTGGTTTCTCCAATGCTATCTAGTTGAAATCGATGAAAGCAACTTTCAAAGCATGACGTAGGAGTGGAGACAAAGTGCATAAGCCACTACTACATTTTTTACCTGGCCACCTGTGTCCGCTGCAACTGCTTTTCGACATGACAGGTCGCTCATGCATTAAATGGGTCGAATCGGATACCTTGTTCTCGCACATCTGCGTCAACAGCTGAACGAGCATCACAGGCATCACGACGCCCACACCCTCCACCT
>QFEI01001110.1:2345-25025 GCA_003316145.1 Neoboletus magnificus | reverse complement strand
TAGTTCTCTTGGATTTTCCCCTTGAGTTCCACTCGAGAGCACTTCAGTGTTCACTTCATTCCTCTTCTCCTAGTTGACTTGTGATTGCCTAGAGTCTTCCATTAGGAATTCTTGGGTGTTTCAGTCAAGGGGATTCCTCAAACGATGGAGACGAAGGGTCGCGAGGGAAGAAAGTCCCAAAGTGATGGGTCAAGGATCAAGAGTAAGGAGAGGCTGTTGAACAGCACTCAAGCCTTTCGAGGTCTCGAGGTGAGAAAGGGGATTTGTATACAGGAAGGGAAAGTAAGATCTAGCTTATGGTACATGGTGCCAACGTCGAGTTTAAGTATTACTTGAGGTAGTTTAGGGCAAGTGTGAGTATGGGAAAGATGATGAAACAGAAATGAACAAAAGGTAGTATGGAGGATGTAAGCTCAATTACGAAGTAGGTGGAGGATGCAAAGGGAACGGGTGATGACAGAGATGGGGTGAGTAATCGAGCGAAAAGAAAATAAGTCCGTTGAAACGTGCCGAAAAGAGAGGGGAAGAGAGAAACGTAACAATCAGGGTGAAGGGTTATCAGGAGTCATGCATAGATGGGAAAGGTATCAAATGGGGTTCCAACAGCTTGGTAAGAGGGTCCGGTGAAATGAAAGTGTGATCTGAGTGATCACAGTGATGAGGTGACAATTGAAAGGTGAAATGAACATATGACAAGTAGAAGAGAGGAACATGTGAAAGAAAAGAAAAGAATCATAACAGGACCCCTGTGCATGACAGTGCTTCCATGTTCTGCACTCCAGTGGCTGTGCTGCCACAGCTGAGTTTCAAACTCTACACTACCAAATGGACATCTACACCCTACTGAACAGACAACAGGGGAGTTTAAATACCACATGGTTTCTGAAGCATCCGACAGCTATGAATATAGGCAAAATACATGCTGCCAAAGGTTTGTTCACACACTTTGTTTCTTCACTTTTTAGATATATCTTTTCTCATTCACAAACACCTCAGTCATTTCCACCCATCTTAGGCAGTGGCTGAGGTGAGTTTATCATTTCTTTACTCTTTTACTTATAGCTAATACTTAAGTAGTTACAGGCAATCCCTGCCCTCTTTATAGGTGAATATAGTTGTTTCCACCCATCTTAGGCAGCGGCTGAGTTACGGGCAATCCCTGCCCTCTTTATAGTTTTGTCAACCTGTGGCACAGAGTCAAGTATGGGCAAGGTCAGTTGAGGTGCACTCAGATGAGGTGATGTGGGGGACAGAATGAAGGAGTCTATGTCCTTAGTCCCCTATACTACTCTGCTTATTATACTATTGTACTGAATATCTTTATAATCCTTGATCTAGGGGCTTTAGGATTGGTGAGCCTTGACTAAGGCCATGTGTGGCTTGTTTATTTGCTTAGTCGTCGGCGTGATTATCTAATCGACCCTCAACAGTTAGGGCATTCAGATGTCGCCAAACCGCAACCCAACACATTGGTTGGACCGTTTGTAGATTTGGGACACATTATTGTGTTGATTTTAACCTTTCATTGTTCAGTCAGCGCAGTCGGTTGCCTGGAACCAACCTGAAAGGACAAGAGGCTTGATTACCTCTGTAAGTTTGCATTTTACTGACTTATCAGCCCCTGCATTCAATAAATCGAATACTCTCGGTGGCAGTTATTTTATATATGCCCCTATTTAGTAATCGTTTCTTGCAACTGGCCACCTCACGAAGTCGTAATAGGTTGTGCTGCAAGTCCACCATCACTTAAGAGTCCTTTCATTGTGGATTAGCATCTTCCAGCGCATCAGTCACAATCATGGTCAAACTCAAGAAACTCAAGAAAGGGCCGACCATCCACGGTACTCTTCAGAATGCGATTGTTGCGACCATCAATGACCCAGACTATTCATTCTCATTACCCAATCTTTCAGATTGGGAGTCTATTGTTTCGTCCAGCGCGGATGAGAAACAGCGATTGGAATTCGTCGGCGACGCTGTCATGCACCTTTCTGTAGCGTTATACCTTTACCGCCTCTTCCCGAATGCGGCCCCAGGCCTGTACACTGTGAGTCACAATCTCAGCACGACTGGAACTACGAGTCTCATTCGCATTTTAGAATATACGCTCGGCTGTAAATGCCAACGCAACATTCACTCATCTCATGATCAAGGCGGGTGCATACGAGCTCCCATCGCAGTCTCACAGTACGAAAGCTGTAGCAGACTCGTTCGAGGTAATTGTAGCCGCACTTTACTTGGAACGTGGTTTTGCGGATGTCTGCGCATGGGTTCAAGAGCAGTGCGCGCCCTTGGTTGCTGCCGCTCGGGAATCGTATGATAAATGGTTAGTCATGTTCGTTATCTTGGTCAAGTCTCCATGCTGATCCACTTGGTCAGCATCACAACCTCAGACCGCAACATCTCCATTCCGTCAGCCAAGCGGCGTCGGGGCCCGCTTGACCCTGCGAGCACCCCGCTACTCAAGAAAGTCCGGCTGTCTAGCAGGCGTAGTTCTCCGCGGAGTACGCTGAGTAATTGCAATGCAGTACTTTGCCACTTTGTTCCCTCTGACTGCGACGGTCAGTGGCACAGCGTGTCATCAGCCGAATGAAATCAAAGGGCAAGGTTAAGCTGTGCTGGCCGACCAAGAAATCGAAAGTTGCCCTCGGGATGCGCCTTCATAGCTGCGAGCTTCCTGCGCCTGAACCTCAGGGACCATCGTCTCTGGTGATTGATCTTACCACGGACGGCGAATTTGAAGAAGAAGAAGCGGCACCATCAAACGCAACGCAGGTTTCCCAACCCAGCATCAGTCCACTTGCCATATTCCAAAGCTGCCTCCCTCCGGTGGGTAAATTTCTGCGGCGTCGGCTGTGTAAACCACCGTTCTCGTGTGCCCTGAGCTGTATGCTTGTCACCTGTTTCCAGTCGCAATCTGATACCGCCCCTCGTTCCGATCAAAGTTCCTACAAACCCACTGCTTCTCATTGGCACCCGCAGCAAGGTTCCACAGCGTCGGTGGCATTGTCACGCCTATCTCCGGAGTCTCCTTCACCACCTGCCGCGTCTCACATCGCTACGCCACCTAGTCGTGTAACCTCCGTCATTCCGCAGGCTGGCGTTGAGTTCTTTAGGCGATCGGGTCTCCCGCTATCTCCCCGATCGGATAACATAGGCACGTATGGGAACCCGATCGTTGTTGAGGACAGTGAGACCGAAAACTGAGTTACCGCTTGCTATTTTTGTCTCGGCGTTGTTTTCTCCCATATCGTTAATATTAGATGCAATTTCTGTGCACGGGGTCTCTTGACCGCACGACGGTTACAAAGGCACGATGCGGATCGTATTTACGAACGACGAGCGACAACGAAACGTGGTGCCAAGTTAAAAGGTAAAGTTGTCAGATCACGATCTCACCCGGATCAGAACCATGAGAATGACGAACGTCCTGTGCACCTGCGGGCCGCTTCAAAAGTGTTCCTAGATTGCACAGTCAAACCAGTGAACGAAATTATCGGACAGCGGTCAAACCTTGGCAAATGTAAACTCGACGTTATTGCTGGTGTGTTGCAATGTTGCCTCCTTAATAGCCTTGGCCAGCACACCGGGTCCGCAAAAGTATGTCTGTTATGGTATAAAGAATTCCTTCAAACGAGATGTAGAACGGGGACTTACGCCAACTTTGGTCTTGACCTGGCCTGTGCTGCCGGGCAGGTACTGACCAATTTCAATTGCCTCGCGGATCCGACGGTAAATGCTCTTCCAATCGGGCCGACCGAACATGGTGCGGGTGCGGAGCAGTGTCAGAGGATCATATTCGGCACCAGCGTCGTTGACTGCAATGTTCCAAAGCATGTTTTCGTCGATCTTCTGAGTCAAGTAGATATTGATGCGGAGGAAGTTAGCTGGGAGGAGGTTAACAAGGGGCATCTCGAGTTGGGTGACGATACTCACGGTCGAGCTGCGCGGCTTCAACGTCTTGGAGAAGGGATTGGAACCAGCCAAAGGAGGGCGCATCGCGACAAACCCAAAAGAACTCGACGCGACGGAGAGAGCCGAGGTCCCCTTTCTTTTGACGGTACCAAATGTGTTTCAGAATGGACGCAAAGGGAGTTACGCCTACGGAGGGGCTTTGGGTGAGGTAGAGAGCGGTGGAGCGAATGGGGACATACCGATGCCGGCACCGATAAGCACGGCAACCTCGTTGTCAAAGACGTCCTCTGCAGGGGCACCGTAGGGGCCATCGATGCGAACTTGAGGAAGAGGACGAGTGAAGGAAGACGGATCGAGCTCGACAAAGTCACCGCGGGTTCCGCTGCTCTGGGCTTCGTCCTTTTCGACACCCTTCATGGCGGCGTTTGTCATTGCGGCCACAACCGAGGGTCCGCACCCGAGACGTTCGCCAAGAGCATGCGTCCAGTCACCAACCTGGCGGATGTGTACGGAGACATAGGGATCTTCGGGAGCGGACGTAATGGTGAACTGCAAAGGGATGAGAGGAGTGTTGGGTAGAAATGTGGGAAGGGGATACGTACGGGATGCCACTGGAAGCGGGAAATCTCAGGGACTTGGATAAAGAGCCACTGGCCGGCTGTGTACTTGAAGCTTGGTTTTACGATACGGAGCTCCATGGCGCCACTTGGGTGGACGAGGACCTTTGAAAGCCTGGTTGCCCTCCTTGCACGACATTCACGGTAGACGCGCTCTGCAAAGTAGGCGATTCCGGGCCAGATGATGAATCTCCAACTCTCGTAGCCGAGACAGTGTTCGGTGGAGTAAAAAGGGAAGGAGGAGATGTAGTCCGGATTGGTGGAATCGCGGACGAAGCAACCGGTAGCGTGTGAGTAGAGCCCGATGAAGAAGAAGAAGGCGAGGTGGTGAGTGTACCAAAAGGCCTCGAAGCACTGGTGACGTATTTTGCGGTGGGCAGTGGAGTAAATGAGGATCATGATGAAGAGCATGAAGTGGCCAGTGATGCCACCGGCCTGGGTGTAGTGGATGTCGAGGGCAGACTCTGTGCGGATCTCTGCCGGAGGGTGAGTTGGGGGGGTGGGAGCGTGGGGAGGACTTACGAGTGAGCTCGATGTTGAAGAAGTTGATATAGTGGGCGGTTGCGTGTACCACGGACCAGAATGCCATGGAGTAGGCGACCTGGCGGTGGAACCAGATGTTTTCGTCTGCGGGGAAGAGCCAGAGTAGCTTTGGGCGGACGACGGTGATGACATTGCGCAACATGGGGACGAGGAGGAGACCGCCCACAAAGGCGAGGGTGAGGCCGGCGCCCCTGGATGTCCAGGCAGACCATCTGAGGGTATTAAGGGCAGACAGCCGCTGGTTTGTTGCCTAGAGGGGGGGTGAGCGTGGGAGGGGAGAGAGGGAGAGAGAATGACCTGGAGGTACCAGCCGAGCGCAAAGAAGGAGAGCTGGGCGCCGTAGAAGAAGAGATTAAATAGGAGACGTCGTGGGGCGAGAAATTCCCTGCGGAACCAGGCGAGGGCCATGTCGAGGGGGGTGCCAGCACCGGTAGAAGGGAGAGAAGGAGACGGTCGCACCGTCTGGACGGGCTGTCCTTTTATTCACGGCCCATCTTGCAGACTTGCCATATCTGGCCGTGGGAGCGGCACGCGTCGTTGCAGAAAAGCGGCAACGTCGCTCGAACACTCCCGACGATGGCGCAGACACGTCCCGCCCCGCCCCGCCTCGACCTCCCCGCCCTCCACGCCGCCGCACGCGTCCTCCACGACCACTTTCTCAAGGACGTCCAGTCCATCCCCGACATCGCCGACCTCCTCCCCCGTCCGTGTTCTCCCCCTCCTGCCGCGTCCCCGCTCACCCCCTTCCAGCGACAGGTTCTCCCTCCTCCGCGTCCTACAGCATCTTCCCCGACGACTATCGCGTCCCCTTCCAGAAGCGCAGGCTCGTCGGCATTCCCGATGCCCTCTTTCAGTACTACAACAGTGCGTCCCTTCCGTCCCTCTCCCTCCCCGCTCATCCCTCCATCAGCCACCAGCGTCACCTCCCACATGGGCCTCATCCCCGAGATAGAGCGCGTATGGATCTCCATCGACCACAAGCTCTTTCTCTGGGACTACATACATGGGTCCGTCTCTCCCCTCACCTCCCTCCCCCTCCTCACCGCCCTGCAGCCAGGACATCACCTCCTTTGTAGACCAACCGGACGTCATCACCCACGTCGCCGTCGTAAACCCAAAGCCCGCCGTGTTCGTCGACGAAATATCCTCCCTCATGGTCTTGTGCACACCCGTCTCCGTCCTCCTCATTGGCCTGTCAACTTCCCCTCTCCCTCAGACCAGCCGTAAAGACATCAAGATGTATGCTACCGACATGTCCGTCTCTACGGACGTAGAAATGACTTCCGTCGTCGGTACCCCTCGGGGTCGCATCTTCATGGCTGGCTCTCAGGATGGCTGTCTCTATGAGCTGCATTACCAACAATCGGAGTCTTGGTTCGGAAAGAGAGTTCACCTCATCAACCACTCCGTCGGCGCGGTTCAGAGCCTCTTCCCCCGTTTCTCTTCCCCAAAACCAGATGGTCGGTCTTCCCTCGATGTCCTCTCCTCCTCTCACCTTCCTCCTCCTTCTAGACCGCATCGTCTCCGTCGTCTCCGACCACAAGCGCAATTGCTTGTATACCCTTTCCGCCAAAAACGTCATCTCTCTCTATCATCTCCCCTCAGAAAAAGCAGTTCAACACGTGCAGACCCTCGCCAACCTGTACAAGTCTGCTCAAGAAAAAGCCCCCGCCTCCCCAGCAATAAACCCGTCCAACTTCCAGATCATTGCATTGCATGTTATTGACCCCGCTGAATCTCGTGTCGGCGTCCAGCTCGTAGCCGTCACCATGAATGATGTCCGTCTCTATTTTTCCCCAGCTTCCCTCGGCTTTTCGTACGCTCCAACTACAAATCCACCGGGAGCTCTACGCCCTCTCCAACTTATGCACGTACGCTTCCCTCCCCAAAATCTCTTCCACCCCGACGAGTTGGCTCGTCCATCAAACCGCGCCTCGTCTTACAGCGCTGCTCGCGTCGCCCCACCACCTCCGCCATCTCGCCCATTCATCGTATCTGGACTGGAAAACTCTTGCTATCAGGATGGTCTCACCATTTCAGCCCAGCCAGGCGATACCGATGGCACTGACTTTTTGCTCTGTACGTCCCCTGACTTGACCCGCATAGGCACTTTTGGCCAAGTGTCTGCATCTGCTCAGCAGTATGGCGCAGCCTCCCAGCCAACTACATATGCAGCCACCCCGTATCCAACGAGTGGGAACCAGCGTCCACCACTGACAGAATATGCCACCCTGTTGGCAATCCCGGGACGGACCTGGGCGATGGCCAGTGTGCCATGGCCATCATTGCCGCCCTCCACTGCACCATCACCTGCCGTCATCAACGAGTTGGCATTGCAGTTTTCGGAGCCACCACGACAGTTCATGATTCTCACCAATGTTGGGCTCACGTTTCTCGTAAAGCGGAGAGCATTGGATTATCTAAGGGCCGTCATCGAGGAAGCACAGTCTGAAGGCGCTGTTCAGCCAATCATCGAGTTTAGGGACAGGCAAGTGCCTATCCACTGCCTTGACGGGTCACACTGACCTCCCACATTGCAGCTTTGGAAGAGACCAAACATGTGCCATGCTTCTCGGACTCGCCTGTGGAAACACGTTTTTGGACACTGGCGACCACTCTATGCCCGGTACACTGTGCACTTTGAGTCCTGATGTCGCAAACATTGCAAAGCAGGCGTTTTATGACTTTGGCGAGCGTCCCATCTGGACGGAGAGGGTGACATATGGCACGAGTGAGTTTCTTTCTCACTTTCCTTGGCGTGTGACCAGCTCCCATTTAAGGCGAAAGCTCGGGAAGTGCCATATTCAGCGGTCGCAGAGAAGGATTTGCCATGTACTTTGCCCGCCTGATCCGGCCACTTTGGAAAGACAAGATAACCAAACCCGGGTGTGTATTTTAATTCTTTTCTCACCATCACATACCTATTCGTGTTCGTTGCGCAGTGCTTTCGGTCTTCAAGAGCTGAACGTGCATGATAACTTGCTCGTCACCATCCAAAAGAACTTGTATGCTCTCAAGGAATTCTTGGACAAAAATCCTCACCTTTTTCACTCTACACCGGGCGATCCTGCTGCATCACGTAACACAGTGGGTCATGCGCAAGAAGCATGGAAGGTTCATCTTGATTCCTCGGTTTCGGTGTGATATTCTGACATTTCTTCCAGGCCGAACAAAATTCAGTGGCCCAACTTCATGCTCTTCTCACGAGAACGATCGAGGCTATATCTTTTGTGCTCTTGCTGAGTGACTATCGATTAGGCGAACTGATAGCCCAGTGAGCATTCCCTTCTGGTTGTCAAATACCCGACCTGACACGGTATGAGATGTGACCCCGAGACTCAGAAACTGGTAACTGCCATGACCTATGAAGAACTAGTCACCACTCAAAATGGAATAAATGCATCGCGCGCATTGGTTAACGTTGTGATCGACCAGCAGATTGGTCAGCAAATCAGCGTAAGTTTGTTTGTCAGTACCCATTGAGCTATGTTGACGATGTGATCAGGTGGACACCATCAGCGAAGTTTTGCAGCAAAGATGTGGCTCTTTTTGCAGTACCGATGACGTTATGTTGTACAAGGCATATAAGTTTCCTCATGGCCAGCACCCTAACTGACAGTTTTGATATAGGCTCGAGAAAACGTCCGCAAGGCGGTCGAATCACGAAACCCTGCCGAGCGACAAAATTGGTTAGGAGAGTCCTTGAGGTAATCGCTCCCTCTACACCCCGTCACTTCCTCATTCAACTATTTGTTAGATTGTTCACGAAAGGGGCACGGATATTGGAATTCGAAAAAATCCGTGAGGTGTGCGATGAATATCGGGAACTGGGTTATGCAAAAGGTCCGTGAGCGCACATGTGCAATTCACTCCACTGGCAACTCATGCGCCATCAGGCGCCATTGAACTCCCTCTGAGTTGCGCACAAGCAGTGGATCCCGACAACGTTGGGCTCGAGTATTGGCAGTCGGGTTGTCCATCTAATGACGATCGTGCAAAATCGTTCAAACCACGCACTGACTGCTATCAGCTTGTCCTTCGTTCTCTCGACTCGTTTGAGGAAAAAGTCTCCCGTGCTCAGACACCCGCCGAGGACCTCGATACAATCCGAAACCACGCGTATACGCTCGCATTCTCCAGTGACGATGAGATGTTCCACTCGACGTTGTATGACTGGCTGATTGACAGAGGGCTGGCTGATGAGTTATTGGCTGTATGCCCGTTTCACTCTCCTTGTACTATTGAATGCTAACAAGCGTGAAGTTGCGACCCCAATACCTGGAGGCCCACCTTCGGCGGGAGCCTATTACACTTCCAAAGTACCAGCTGCTGTGGCAGTTCTATGTCAAAGATGGCCAGCCACTACGTGCCGCCGAAGTGCTCGCTATTTTAGCAGAGTCTACAGAGTACGTCACAAGGGCCTTTACTGAATCTTATTGATGCAAATTGTTCGCAGCATTGACCTGGACCTGAGCACGAGGATCGAGTATTTCACGCTTGCCGTTGGAAACGCCAAGTCTCATCCGGTCACCGCGAGTGGCAGGCATGAAACTGCCATCGCATTCCTCACGGACCTTGAAGAAAAGCTTGATGTGGCCCAGGTGCAGCTCGAGGTGTATAATGCGCTCCTTCCTCATGCGGGCAACCCTGGCGAGGAGGGCCACAGGATAAGACAATTAAACACGAGGTTGTTCACCATGTCCGAGGTGTGCCACCCGAATTTCCTTACCTTTCCCGTCTGACCGCAACCCATCAAGCTTTATCAACATTATGCAGAGCCCTTCGACCTGCCCGTCATGAAACTCCTGATCCTTCATGTGTCCGAACACCGGGATGAACACATTGTTCGACCCATTTGGGACCGGATATTCGAAGATGGTAGGGAGACTCTGTTCGTCAAACTTGCACGGTTAACGCCTCGTTCAGCCTTAGAAAAGGACGCAGATGCGCGGACGCACGCAGATCACATCACAGCGAGCGTTGTCCCGCTAGGAAAGCGTTTCTACCCCTCTGAAAGTGCATTTCCGTTACGTAAGTAGACCATTCTTGTCTGCCAAAGGGACATTCTAAACGCTTATTATCCAGGATATATCGCGACCCTGCTTATCTCTTTCTCATTGCGGAACAGGGCACAACTTCCAAAAGGTTGGGCTCCCCGAGTTCTGGTTCAATGCGGTGTGCCACACGCAGAAATATGGGATGTTTTGCATGACATGTATGAATCACACGTAGGTCTTTGCCATCCTCATGCATGGTAGATTGCTAAGGGGATTGTATGCCAGGTTCCCCCCTTCAACCATCAGGCCAGCGTTCAGGCGATATCCGCAGACATCGCTGTCCTGTTCAACGATTGGCTAGAAGAGGCCAAACGACCGCAATCATCAACTGCACGGGCGGAGCTGCCTGCTGGCCGGATGGACATAGCCGTCGGGCAATATCTTGCCGAGCTGGACTCTAGTAACACCGAGACAAGGGTCATATACGAAGGGATCAAACGCCAATTGCGACGAAATTGGTGAATGGGTGTGGTATAACTTACATTGTCCATTAGCTATCTACTTTACTTGATTTCGGAGCGCAAGATATATGGACGTGTCTCAGTTAACTTCAAGAATTGAATCTTCAGCCCACGTCAGAAACCGTTCCGCCCATTTGCGGGTATAGCCATACACCCTGTATAAGGCCCTGAAAGTAACATGAGCCATCTTGTTGAGGAGGCAGTCTCATTGCTGACCTTGCGGCCCCAATAACAATGAAAATGACGATCACTGCGGCAACTAGGTCCTTGTCATTGCCTCTTCTGGTCCGGTTCCCTCTCCACCGGGCGATCCATTGGAGTGGCCCCATGAAGGGCAGGGTCAGGATCATGTGGATGAGTGACCCAACCCCTACCATGGGTAGGCCCAACAGGAACCTGCGGATGAAATGGCTAACTAAACCAGGAGATTCGGGGAGACGGGCCGGAATATGTCCCCCGAGTGACTGGGGAACCTCGAGTTCTAGGGGTAAGATGTCTAGATCACGGAGAATTTGGATAGCTGCCCGGATCAAATCTTGCGCGACGTCAAGTGGGGAGACAAAAAAGTACGTCGTCCCGAACATGGACTGCTCCTCTATCGAGGCGAGGAAATAACTTGTGACATATGATGAAAACATGACCAAAAGGACAAACAAAAAACACGATAGGAAGCCGACGATGACTGGGTAAACATGAGCGGGCAGTCGATCGATGGACTAGAGCAATGACACCTACCTGGATTCGTCCCCAAACCATACGCCTTTGTCCGAGCGAAGCGGTAATGAAAGTGGCATTGAGGACAACGCCAAAATGCGTTGTTGGAATGAGATGATAATCTCCATTTCTGCAGACATTTGACGTGAACGTACTTGCGATGCGCGTAATTAGCAACGCAGCCGCCTGGCAGCTTGGCCGAGCCTGCTTACGCTGATAGTGCCTGCGCAGAGACATGGTTTGAACAGCCTTCCCAAGGAAGGGTTTGACTCGTCGTTATCGTAGCAAATCCGACACTGTCTCTCCTGTTGGCTGGTGCCAAAAGTCCCCGAAGAGGATTCGGGTTTTTGTGGGTGGTCGTTGGGCATGTCCACGTCGCATGCACAATGAAAGCCTTGACGTCAGTCGGCAGTCACAAACTTGTCACACATGAGTCACATACTCTTTCTACATGTAAATTCATACTCCGTCCGGTACTTTATTTGAAGGAAAAGCCAATCAACTCGATGGCATTACCAGCCGGGTTGTTTAGCGTAGTAATTACAGTAGACCAGCTCCGTTACCATCCATCGTGAAAAAAAAGGCTGAGCTCGGCGCGGCATTGCAGTGCGCACACGACCCAGCGACTGGAAAGCGTGGCAACAGATTTCCAATAACCTCAACGATTTGAGCGCAGCGAGCTGGTTCGACCTCGTGATATGTTATGCATGCTTATAGTAGTGAAGAAGTGATAGAGATAGATACCAAAGAACTGTCGATTGGCCACGAGCACTGAGTACTGAGTGTTGAGTGATGTGGTGTGTAGGGGATGGTATAAGCCTCACTTGCTGCGCTTTGGCAGGCGCCAGGCACGACGACGGTCAACGGCCTGAGGTTATTTTTTTACCACTCGTCGTTTTGCATCCAGCCGAAGACTGATGGAACTATGTTGCCTAGCAGCGCAAGTCCCTAGAGGATCCGATTAGGAATAATTGACTCAGGGATGGCAACAATCCATTGATTCGCCGACGTCAGATCTCACAAGGTTTTCTCCCCTTTTTTTGCGATTATCCTGCTCAGGATCCGAACTATTCATTGCTTGGACCAGTAACACGTGGATGAATATTGGTGCAGGGGTTGTCAAGCCCTACCGTCACTTACTGCGGATTCTGTTAGCATTGCGCTGCGATCTCGTCCGACTGCTGCGCTCTTCAGGCAGCGTGGTCCCCAACGACTAAATTTACGTCTGACATCCTGATCATTCTCATTTCTCCTAGGTGATATTGCAAGGCCTGTGTCCCTCGCGGCTCAGATGTGACGCCGTACCCTCATTTCCCCGCTGCCTATCATCGGCACCCCGAGGTAAACAAAAACGCACTTGTCCATTGATTCGCTCGCCGTAACTTTCTGGCTTTGATCCGACTCAGGGATCGTTCCTCTCTTCCGCAGCATTCGTGCGCACTCTTTGAACGAAACCGTATCTGAATGCACATTTCCGCTCACGGAGAGGGCCCAAGTCGAGTCTATTGGGCGGAAGATCGCGAGTGGGGAAAATGATTATGTTGCGCAATACTACTGACTGAACAAGAATTCTTCCATTGCAGTCGCAATCCACTTTTATCATGTAAACCATATGCATATCCCACCGGAGCCTGGTGATGCCTCGGCGAGATATGGGGTACAGATCCCGATTGGGGGTTTCACCATTAGAGTAGCACATACTGTGAGTATCGACTTCCTCGTGTAACTGAGTCGTTGAAAAACGCTCGCGTTCATTCAGATCACAGCCTTGCTCGGCACTTGTGTCCAACCCTGTGGTCTTCAACCGGGCCCTCCGGATCAATGGTGAGATAACTTTCCATCCGATATCACAACTAAAATTGTGCATCAAAGGGGATGCTGTCGAAGGTACTGCCAAGATCCAACAGATATTCGACTCATCTTGGATTTTTTTCGAAAAAGATGGCCGCATCTTACATAAATCAGACTCGATTACCGTGTTGAGCAACTTGGAGAGCCAAGCGCAAGTGTAAAGCTCTGGCTAGCTGCGATTCAAGCAACCCTGTAGAACCATTTCCGGTTGTAGAACGCCAGCGCCTTTTAACGGCCACACTGGGACCCCGGTGGGTATAGACAATTACCTGGGAGGCACATGCCTGTTTCGCATGATATACGAGATACATTCTGAAGATAAACAGCGCGCAATGGACAGATTCAAATTGCACCTCACGGGCGCGATCAAGAGTGCTATCGAGAACACCGTTCAAGATGAGTCCTAATCCACAAAAATGTAGGTCAGAATGCCGCTCTTGGCGACCACATAATACGCGCGCTATCGCTGGCAGTGCGACTAAGACAGGTTTTGACGTTACAACGAAGACAGGGGAGTCAGAGGTTGCAGATGCTCCACGGTTCCATGCAATCGCCAATACGAGTAGGCGCCGGCAAGTTCCGAGTATTTCCCTGCAAGGCTCTTCCAAAGTTGACCTGAACTTCCTCCAGACTTTTTGTATCAGTGAGATTTATTGTACTTAGAAGCATCGCGGTCGTGGTGGTTACGGTGATGGAGTTGTTAACAGAAACTCTGGATTTTCTTGATCCCTTGCTTCAGCCCATCTGGCCCGACTACGGCTATAGGCCGAGTAACCCGCGCGATTTTCGGTATGTTTTCGATAACCGCTCTCACCTCAGTCCTCCCCCAGCTTGGGAAGGGCAAAATTTGACGAACCCTACCAAGGCAGAGGCCTTCCTGTTGAAGCGTAACTCCCGCGCATCAAAATATTTTGATATCTCAGAAGCCATCGAGAACTCGAGGCAGTTACCCCCTGGAAGATTATTATGGAAGCTATTTAACCTCATGGCTCGGTGGGTGAAAGTGGCAAAGGTTGGTCGAGGCTTCGGCAAGCTCTGAGTCAGATCTTTAGATGGTTCTGTAAGTTTACACCTCTCTTCTCCCGCCGGTCTGACAGGTAGTATGCAGTCTCAGGGACTTTGTCAACATCACTTTTGTGTAAAGTGATCGGATTGGCGGCTATCATGTTGTGACACATTCTACCTTGGTTTAGCTCTTCGCCGTTCCTGTCCAAGGTCGAGTCGGGTGGTCGCAGGACCGATCGTGCACTCGTTACGTGAGAGCCCTACCATCCAAACGGATGTTGTTCTGTCTAGACCAATGAATTGTGCGTCCCACTTGAGATTTAGAACGAAGGATCATTGGAGCTTATCGGTTTCATCTATCCGAGAACGAACAAAGCCTTTAGAGTCTACTCCCTGTCAAAACCACCCGGAGTATATTCACCGCACGTATATCTACCTGGTATGCAGAGTAAGTCAGGACCACCTGTTATTTTTTCGAGATGGAGGCAAAATACCCTGTCCCTAGTAATGACCAAATCATCGCGCTCTCCTGCAGCAATGTAGGAGTGGGACCAGGTGGGACTACTGCGATGCTCGCGTATGTCTCTCTGTCCTTCCGTCTTTCGTGCTGTCATCTCACCGGTCTCGTTTCAAGTCGCGTGTCAATTGTCAACTTTAGGGGCAATGTGATACTAGATACCTTTGTTGCCCCGACTATGGAGGTTAGCGATTACCGAACCAGTACAACCGGAATAGAAGCCTGCCATCTACTAGCTCGTGAGTCGATACCTAATATCCTATGCTCCGTTGGCTTTATACTGGAACCTTTTTGATGTCTCTTCTCCACCAACATAGCCGATACACCTTTATTTGATCGGGTACAGCAGCACGTTGCGGATCTCATCAAGGGTAAAGTAATTGTCGGACACAGCCTATGGCATGACCTCTCGGGTAGAGTGCACGCACTTTCTGTTATTCTGGCGACCGAGCTCATTACATGGCCATCGGGTATAGTATTGGGTATCCCACATCCTGCCGTTGCCACGCGCGATGTGGCATTGTATCTACCCTTCAGAAATGCTCTGCGTTCCCCCAACCAAGTGATTGGCCTGCAAACGCTTATGTGGCATCTTATGTGTCGTCGCTGTCAAGATGGTCACATACATCCCGTACGTCCGTTCATAATCCGTCCGCCCGGTACTGCTATATCGCGTGCGCTGTGGTCGCAGAATTACTCATCGACCCCGCCTTTGCTCAGGTTGAGAATGCACGAGCATCGCTTGATTTATACCGCACGGTCGCGACAGAGTGGGAATCGGCAACCTCATCGGGTAACTGGCCGTCCTGTCTTCCTCCAAGCACCTTCTCGAGGTGCTACCTGTGACTTCACTCTTAGGAAATTCTTTTGGTCTTCTTGTCCCTGCATCTCTTCCGCCAGCCTGCATGTTCTGTCGTATGGCATTCTAGCATTTTAGCACAATGTACTGTAATGCGAACACCAATCGAGTGTATAGTTTTCTCAGCATCCATCATGGAGGTGATTGGAATATGCAATCGTTGAGAATTCGCCAGTCAAAACTTAGCTAGCCTCAACAAACTAGCTGTCAAGAGTAGTGTGTAGTTTACGACTGGGACTTCAACATTAACCGCCGTCGATACTGCTCCTCTATTAAATGCCATCTCCGATTCTCAGCTCCCCGTCGACTAAATAATATCCGCCAAGGTCTTCGTCTTGATGTATAGACAGTCCGGGGGAAGGCATCATCGGAAACTCTACAACGCCGTTCCAGCCTCATCGTCGCCTCGACAATGTCAAGGCGGCCTTCTTTAAGCGCAAGACTCGCGACACGTCGCCGGACTAACCTAGATTGAATACGTGGACCCCACCTCTTCTCGAACAGACGCAAGCACTGCATAGCAAGAGTACCACTGCGGCGGCAGCCGCGCAAGGGTCCAAGAAGCATAAACAAGGTTGTGGGTGACGGTGTCAAATTCGGTCGAGCAAGAAGAAATTTCTGAAGAATACGACGCTGGGCAAAGTGCTGTTTTAGACCTGGTTTTCCGTGCCGAGTGACCGTGGAAAGATGGAAGTTGACGAGGTCGAGGACTCTGCGGCGATCGCACCGCCTGAGTCGAGGAGGAAGGGATTTCACGTACGACAGGGCGGTCGAGAGTGCCAAGCTTCTCTGCCCTACCTGGTACATTGTCTGTGTGATAACAAGAATGGTTCTGGGTAGGATCTGAACTTGGTCGGAAGAAGCCAGCAGAGGCGAAACTTGCATGAGCGCTCGGTATTGCGACAGTTTGACGGCGCAAGGGCTCCGGTATGAGCGTGGCATTAGTCGCTTTTGCGGTGTTGAGTTTTCAGCACCCTCTACACCAGCGTCCAAACGAGATTCCTGGCCATCATCCAAGCGAACGTCGTGGCCGGCATCCGGGTTCATATTACAGCCAGTTCCCAAACCAGCCTTCATGTTAGGTTTCTGATCAGTGATGACCCAATGTCGCAGTGCACCGCGCTTCTGCGAGCCAAAGAGCTCCAGCCATAAAGGAAGAGGAATGGAGTTGTTGGGGAATTTTGTGGTCGCGTTCCGTTGCCCCACGATTTCCAGGACGCGTCTCCAAGCGTCATTCCATTTACCAGTCCTAACGAGCCACCGGACATGCAATTTCCATGTTTCCATGTTTGCCGGTAGAGACTCTGCTCGCATGGCACTGAACAGGCGGCCGACTGATGCGAAGGAAGCATTCCGCAGCGCAAGACTGACGAGGAGATTGAACGATTTGGTGGAGTGCAATGCCTTGGGCCAATCGAAATAATAGTTGATGGCTCCACAGATGGAAAATGGCGGATTGGACGTGATGAGGAGGAGATTCCGATGTAGAGACTGGGGAGAGGTGGGAAGTGGCATTGTGGGGATTGACAACGTAGGAATGCCGACTGGCGTCCCTGTATCTGCGGGTGGGTCTGACCAGATGATGTCCGCGACACGTCCTGGATCTCGTCGGTCGACGTCGTCAATGGAAAGCGATTTTAGTTTGATCGGGCGAACACCGACTGGTCCGGATATTCGAGGCTTCTTTGGAGCGGGATTCGCAGCAACTCTGCCCACGCGGTTGGTTGGACAAGGGTTGACGTGAATTTCGGGATTACCGAAAGCCGAGGAGGTATGCTGACCATGCATGAAGATGGTCGTCGCAGTCAAGCTGGTGTCCCCTGGGTGGATATGGAGGTGAGGGTCATGAATGAAGGTGTGTGTGCGGCGAGACCAGACGCGAGCAGCGGCAGCTTCAAGGATGAGAAGCATGCATGAACCCGAGTGCATCGCCACAGTGAGTTAATATTACAGTACTTGCTAGTGTCATATGCCCCTGCGCTACCTAAATCCCATCACGCCTCCTCCTCCATCGGGTGTACCACGTTCCGTCCCACAAGCCACCCCACCTTCGCAACCCACCGATCCCTCACCTCCCTCATCACACTCCAACCCTCTGGCCCTCTCGCCTCCGCGAATTCATCCAGCGTCTTCTCCCAACTCCTCACCGTCTCACCGCCAAACATCCGCCCATCTCGGTTGACCATTTGGTCTAGTCGGTCCACCCATGCCTCCCATTCTTTCGACAGCCGTGGAAGTAAAAGCGGTGTGAGCGAAGCCTGCGTAAGTGGGGGTTGACAAGTTATGTGTGTCGTGAGGGCAGAGAGAAATACGAAAGTTTCCGATGGGTGTGATTTGTCTTTATGCTGGGATTGCAGGACGGCTGAATGGCCACGGGGCCACGAATCGGATTGTTGCGACGCCGATTGCACGTAGGAAAAATAAGGGACGTAGGACATGCATGCGGACACAAATTCATGAATGTGAGGTCGCAGTCGAGAGAGGATGTACGACTCTCGCATTCCACTGCTTTCACTTGCCCCGCCATTCCTTTGGTCATCGTCCATATTTGATCCAAAACCGGACCGTTGAGAGTTAAATCCGAACCCAAACCCGAGGGAAGTCGTGGTGGCAGAAACCGAGGAGAAAGCAGGTGTGCTTGAATAAGGATAAGCGTCTCGCAATTTCCTCGCGGATTGCTCTAATGCCTGTATAGCCGTGTCCAATGTTGGGCGGGGTATAAGGGGTAATATGAGTGATTTGAGTGAAGGTTGGGTGTTTATCAAGGAGGTCAGAAGTGGCAGTAGAGCCTGAGGCGGAAGGCTCGCTATCCGATGGCTTGTCAGAGACCGAACTCTTGTGGGTGGATGAAACATATCATACCCAGCAAGACACCGACGTCAACGTCGCTATCCGAGTCAAGATTTTTATTTGCTCTTGAGGATTGTTGATCCTTGGGTTCATCATCTTGCGAGGTGACCTTGGCACGCTTCGGAGCGGCTCTCTTCGGTCGTTCGGGGGTGGGGCTTCGGTCCATTGCAACGTCCCTTCCGACAAGACGGCTGGATTCGGTATCATCCTCCGACTCGTGGCGGCGTTTTTGAACGCGATGAGCGGTGGGTGGTAGACTGATATGAGAGGCGAGCTGCTGAAAGGCAGACGGCTGTGTGTGACCAGGGGTATAGGCGGGCTGCTTGCCCGTCCCAGTGGGTGAGTTTCCGGACAGCCCAAAGCCGAACCCAAAGCGAGGTGTGGATAGGTGAGTCGGCTCATGAAGAAAATTGAGTGGTGGGTAGACGACATTCGCCATGGTGGGGGACAGTGGCAAGCGAGGTGGACGTCAGGACTCCGCATACAAGCCTCATTGAATGCCCTGGAGCTGAAATGACCTGCCCTGAGGGCACATCACGTGTTCAAACAAAACGGCGCTCCTGCCAGTCATTCTTTTTCTCCATCCGCTGTTTGATGCCAACTGCATGTCTTTGAGGTGAGTCTCGTTCTCAGCCGTGGTCGCGATGACGAACACCTCGAATCGCTACTTTGAAGCCTTCGTCGGCTCATGACCTTTTATCATATACCCAAATTTCCGAGCTTGCTTCCCTGTCCGTTGGTTTTGATTAACGCTGACAACTTTGTCCTCTTCAGCTCTCTTTGGGTCGTGAGTACCCTTTCCCTTGGCCCTTGCGACATGATGTAATAAATAGAAGTCAAGCCCTGACCTTGTCTAAAGGACGAGTGTTGATGAGCATCCATGCTAATACTGATTCTGCCCACAACTTGTGTGATGTGTACTAATGTCTCTCTGCAGGTGGTGACATCTAATTATCGGTGCTAGTAACGTCGCTTAGCATATAATGTCTCTGAGGATTTGTCCATAATGCATTTGCCAACCACATCAGAGCAGCCCATACCATAATCTTACCCCTCGCATCGGGCCGCCACAATGACGCCCTGGACCAAGGCTTGAAAAAAAAAGGCGGCTTCCGAGAGCCAGTCCCCTCTGCCAGTCTGTCTACCCATCGTTGTGGATACCGGCCTTGAGTTTCGGCTTCACTGTGAGAATCATCCGTGCCTCCTGCGACCGAGGATACAGTTTCTGAGTGAGGGGTTGGCACGTCGCGAGTGGTAGGTAGTGTGTTCTCCTCGCCACATATCCAGCCTGTGATCTCCCCAGTCGCCCACGCTACTTGGTGGGACACGTAGATGAAGATAGTCGTCGATAGAACAAAGTTGAGAGCGCGCCATTTTATCCCGGGAATAAGAAGAAGGATCCCCTTGGTATCCGCCGCAAGCCACAGATGATACTGAATGATGAATGTCTCGAGCGAACACTTGCCAATAAATGCAAAAACATGAGACGAGCACGACCGCAAGAGGGGGGTGGCGTTGCGGAGGGTGACGAAGGCGAGAATGGGGAGAAATGAGATGTATGGGTGCCAAGCGTTGTACGCGAATTTGTCCTCTTGCGAAAGTTCAAAACCAACGAACCACACGAAGGCCATCGCAGACATTCCAATAGACGCGCGTATAAATATGGGCCAGACGGGGTGCTCGGTAAGGTGATTGTCACGAATTTTGATGGCAGCGAGTGCGGCAAACATGCCACAGTATACGATGTATTGATCGAGTGATACTCGGAAGGTCCACTCGCGTGCGGACCAACGAATGAAGAAAACGCGTTCCAGGATTTCAAAAAGTCGCTCCAGGAGCCATGCTTGGTTCATGAGCGCCGTAAGTATACCGATTGACAAGAATATCTTGACGAGGAGGAATGATGTGTTGTCGTTGAGTTGTGATCCGATCCGTAGGGTCAGATAAATGATCAGGAACCACATAGAGACCAAGGGAGCGAAATAGTAAGAGAGATAATTCGTGTTCATGGTATAAGCAAGCGTAAGCGTGAGGAGATTCAGCCGCACTAATATCTGCAAGAGCTGGAGGTAAGGACAAACTTCAATGCTAGAAATCAAACGTACTCGAAACACACGGAGGTAACCAAAGTCTGCCTTCTTGAGATAGAATGTTGTGTGACCATAACCGGTCATGAAAAGATAGGCTGCGACAACAACTCGAATGAGATTATAGATGCCAGATATCTTGGAAGCACCCAGATAATGATATATGAGGATTGCAACTGGAACGATCTTGTCAGAACCACATCGGCGAAACAACGAAACAACGTACTCTGCATCCACCCCTTCCATTCGTCGGTCTGGTCGCGATTGAGAAACCCCAGGTCTTTGTCGGCTCGTCGAACTATCGAAGAACCAACCGCAAGCGAAGCCAAACATAAGAAGCCAAACGTCCATGGGTTGAACTGCTTCTGTTCTTTGAGCCACAATCCTGTCCGGTCCGCAAGATAAATTATGCTTATAGAAGCCCCGAAGATTATCACCGGAAGATGAATTTTTTCTTTGTTCGCAACCCAAGTTTTGGTATCTATACTGACGTCAGACGGCATAGGAATGATCTTGACAGAACCCTGCTCACGGGAGCGATACAGGAAAATGCAGGTACACAGCAGCAGGCTGACGAGCACAACTGACTGCATCGGTCCTGGCCAGGGGTACATTCGGCAACAGGTCTTATCCATCGGAAATGTCTGGGGCCATTCGTCGTTGCATCGGAGGTTTAGCAGGATATTGGCTTGAGCCTTGGTGATGGCTTCAGTGAAGTGTAGACCGTCTTGGGTTTGCGAGTCATCTAACATTTTATTAAACACCAATGGAAGTGAAATCCGCCCGGAGGGAGCAGATCCCAAGAGCTGTGACCAAGAACCATTGGCTGGTGGTTTGATGCGGTGGTAGAGGTCGGAATTCATTGCGTCTATGTCGGAGGAATGCATGGTATTGAGTCGTTCGGATGATAACTTTGAAGAGACGATCTCCTCTACCGGAAGGAAGATCACTTCATCTGCTGGTTTGGTGCGAGCAGCATTTATTGCTTCGATGTGGGCTTCTATATTGGCCTCCCAAGCGGAGAGTCCACCTGAAGTGTCGGCATACCTGAGGTACCAGAGCCCTGAACCAAGGATAAGCAAGGCGGGTCGTTCAGACTGCCCATCAATCGAGTGTCGGGTTGGCGGATTTATCAGCGCAAGGGCAGATGTTGTATTTAGGTATGGGTCCCAAATAAAGTCAAGTTTTGTTTGAGATTCAGAAATAAAAGAATGGTCGGAATGCTTTGCGCCATCATCCGGAGGCTCTTTGGGCAGGGTAGAGTCAACGAGGTGTATAAACTGAAAGAAGACCCCTCGTGTCACTGAGTCGCCGATGAAGACGACTCGACGGGACGAAAGGCATTGGGAGGCATCTCTAGGCTGGTATGAATAGAGCATACATCCTGTCATGCAACCTTAATTTCCTTGAACCAGGTGTTGGAAAAAACTTGCCCTTTGGCTGCCAATTACGATATGCGTTGTCCAACCAGCTTCCCGTCGATAATAGTGCGTTGCAATGCATTGGATCATATTGGTCTGGATAGGCCTTCCATGAGCACGAAAGACAGAACAAGTGCTAAATGACACACCGAAGAGGACGAATCGCAGTAGCCCCATCATAAGCGTACATATCACAGCCGTCAAGGCGAAATGATGGTACCAGGATGGGTCAAGAGAAATCGTTTTTTGGGTAGTCATTGGGCTCTAGAGTAACAGAGTTGTGAAGAGCGTTGTTTTAAACGCGGCTACGATAGGACGAATCGACACGATCGGAAAATGGCTGCGGCGGGGTTCCTAACCACGCATATGTTGCTTCCAAGAATATTTGGAAAGGAAATAAAGTTGAAATTTTACTACCATCATCGCCTCGATATAAAGTAGCGGGTCCTTGGCAACAACGGGATATGTCGTTTGCTTAAAGATATATAATAGTCCGAGTCTGTGGGGGACCCCCAGGTATGTACTATCTATCGAGCGGAACGCATCCTCTGGTTCATACAGTCCCAACATAGCTAAATGCTGCTAAGTGCTTGTCCCGCTGGTCGTAGTGGTGAAACCTATCATTCAATATTAGAACATGGAAAGCAAGACACGGGTATTTCTTACCAGTTCCCTGACAGTAGTTATTCGAAGAGGTGGGTATACAGGATAAATATCGACAACCCGAACATGCTGTGAAATGTTAGAGCTCCAGGTGACTGTGTTCGCCCAGACACACGAACC
>QFEI01001106.1:15435-31767 GCA_003316145.1 Neoboletus magnificus | reverse complement strand
TCCCCATCCTCATCCCCATCCCCATCCTCATCCCCATCCCCATCCTCATCCCCATCCCCATCCCCATCCTCATCCTCATCCCCATCCCCATCCCCATCCCCATCCTCATCCTCATCCTCATCCTCATCCTCATCATCCCTCCAATTACTATATTTGGAAATATTCCCAGATCATCGATGTTACTCAAGGCGCAGCCAGATGTTCTTCGACCACGCCGGAACTCTCCACCCTCTTGACGGTCACACTCCCGTCCTGTTGAGCAGCGGCGGCCATCAACGCGCATGAATAAAAAGTTTTCGAGAGGATGAGAATGGAAGACAGCACCTGGTTACCAAAGTAGGCCGCTTGCGCGACACTGCAGAATAGACCGACCTCCACAACGCCCGTCAGTAATTTTAGCGTTGACAACAGCTGGTTCGGGGAATTAGAGGAGAGAACGTGTTGTTAATATTGGCATCAAACGAGGGACAGAGTTGGACATAAAGAAAATGAATCTGAACGCACCGATTTGGGATTGTCTATCAGGTCTCTCGAAAACGGTGCGTCGATGACAAAGTTACCATTGTCGGAGACGACGGGTCCCGCCTTTGCTTTTGCCATGCGGAGTGACGCGTTGGGTGAGCCGAGTACGGTACGCAGGTCCTGCAAGACCTTGGCGTACGCGAAAGGGACGACCTCGATCGGCACGCCCTGGGTGAACTAGATGATCGGTGAGTAGAATAGGTGATCACTTCGGGGGAAAGAGGCCCAAGAAGTGCAGGACGTACGTTCTTGCCAAGATACTCGCTGTTTTTTCTATAGTCGGCCACGACGATGAAACTCCAACGAAGATGAGCCGGACCAGAAAAAAAAAACAGCAGATGCGACAAACACACGTTTTTGCAGCCTCTGCGAGGACCTTTTCTCGCAAATGACACGCTCCTCCACCTTTGATACAGTTAAGCTGTGGATCAACCCTACACAGGTGATACCTGATGCGTAAGCCTGCGATAAGAGGCAACGGAGGCAACGGACTCGTCGGCACCGTCTATGGTCACATCGATCGTTAGGAATTGGTCCACGTCACCGAGGTTAAGGTGGGACGAAATGATGAGTTCCTTTGACTGAAACCCGGTAGGGATGAAGATGCGGTCCTTGTTCAATTCAACTCCTTGCTGTACGATGCGCTCGACGACATATGGCACGGTAGAACCTAGAGATGGCAGTGAAGTGGGCGCGTGGCAAGATGGCGAGGAAAGTGCGTACCTGACCCAATCCCGATGATCTCAGGGGAGTGTGAGTATCGCTTGGATGGTCATGGCAAGAATCGCACAGCAGTACCTTGTGGTGGGGGAGGATATGCTTATCCACCGCAGTGTAGGCAGCGAGACGTTTGGATTGTTCAATAGCTGACAGTTGAGACATGGTGACTGGGAACACATCAAGCTTCGGAATCTGGTACTTGGGACTGAAGGGCTTACCAGGAGGTATGGATTCGGGTGTAAACAGAATAGACGCTGGCCGAGGGGCAGTGGATTTCCTTCAAGGAAATAGTCATATTTCAAGTTCCGGAATAGTAGATTGTCGGGAAGCAAGAGGTAGGTGTAGGGCGTTGTATCAGTCAGTGCTCACTTTCGTGACGGGTCGACTTACAGAACTTGAGCAGGGTGTCGCAGGTGCGTTCTGTTAGCGATGGAACGACGATGGGGGGCGAAAGGAGAAGAGGAGGCCCGTTGTCGAGCGAATGCCCACAGCATCGGTGATTGCTGGGCCCTTCAAGTTCAGTAGCACACTGCTTGCCCAGTCCCTATACCTCATTCGGGGGTCAGATTCACGAAAACGCTGTGAAACCTTTTGGCATTTCTCATCATCCCGGGAACTCTAGCAATCACCTTCGCACTCGACTAAGCACTAGTCTCTCGTAGGCAGACCAAAGAGTCGAAGGAAAATAGTCGTTCTTTCTTTGACCGAGCACCAGGGAACACAACTCGGACTCCGGAGACGTCAGGGTACAAAAATATGAGAGCCATAAAAGGTGCGCACACCTCCGAATCTCACTCATATATGAAGTAAACTACTGGAGGGCTCAAGGTATCCTTCTCACATGGTGAGTGCCGACGGTGCGATGAGCGGCCCGGAACAGATCCTTGATCGACCCCTGCGGCATCAGCGACTCCGCAGTGAAACAAATACTTCTCACAATGAATGAGAAAGACCCCTTTATAATAGAGGATCTGGACGAGTACCACCTGATCATCAAGGCAGACGAGGAATACAGAGTACGAAAGGAATTGGAAGCCGAGGTACGCTCACTCCCTTCTTTGAGGAGGTACCCGTCTTCAGGGCTGTTCATCCTGTTCAGCTGGAAAAGAATACGTACAGCCTGGAAGCCGGTCAATGACTGCCTCTATCACATCGGAGGGCAGATGCTACCCATCATCCAAATATGCCAACTAAAGTTGACTGTCCCGCTCGAAGTTCGCAAGGGATATGTCCTCACTATGGAGCGGATTTGGTCCTGGGATGTTATAGTTTTTTCCCGAAACCAATGTTTAGTTCTTTGGGGACGTTCCTGAACGTAGCTAGGTATCCATCCTTGATGCGAAATGCTCATAACGATAAAAAGATGCAGGATTATCAGCAGATGTCGGACAACGCCCGCAAGTATCGATCACCTATCATCATGATACACACGTGCTCGCAACGGGAGGGTATCAAGTGTACCAATCTAATCATACTGTAGTGGCGCTGGGCTCATTCCTGTGTCCGAGTGAAGTACGCAGATATCCGAGTCGGTAACACTGCCCTCACGGTATCCAGACGATAAAGCGACATCTTTGACAGGCAAGTCGATGACATATTCCCATCACTTCCAGGACCTTGTAAACACCATCAATGATCGATTGATCGCCCGTTGTCCAGATGCCATTTGGTACGTGGGCTGTCCGTCCTGGGCGGCCGTTCGTTTGCTGCATTTTTACTCATGCTGGCACCAATAAGTCCATGTGCGGTGGAGCGTACAGGCGAGTCATGGAATGTGTGAACGCGGGAGGACCTACCCTGGAAAAATGTTCGACTTTGTGTCAATGTGCGCCACAGTGGCGACACGTGAGAACCTTGTCGGGTCCGGTGACATTCGCGCTTCGTTATGCATGTGACAATTGCCTTTGGTGGAAGTCACAATGCCAAGACCCGGAACACCTCCTAGTAAAACTACATAGCTTGGTACGAGAGTATCCGAGGTCCCTTTACCATTTATATCGGCGTGCCATGACTAATGAAGCGCGAACGTCTGGCTTTTCTATCGTTCCCGCGTTCATCGAGCAACATTACGTTACACAGATGCTATACTGACACGGACACACGGCCAGGGCTTGCCACCCTTTATGAATCTCGACACAGCTGAGCCGTTATCCAACGATACCCCGCCTCGCCCGTCCCACGGATACTCGCGACCCACGTTCGCTGGACAATGGGCAATTCTGTCACGGAGTCACTGAGTATGACCTCACTTTAATTAGTCCTGGCATTCTACTCAGTCCATGCAGTTGCTAGCAGCGTTCTCGCTAGCCTCGCGCTGCCTTCTTTCATTCTCCGGCTGTGGATTCGCGTCAGAATACAGCGGGTGGGTTGGGAGGATATCTGGGCCACCCTCGCGTTTGTCTGTGGGACGATGAATGTTGTATGTGATTGGATCTACGTCACTCAACCGGGTGAGCACACAGCATTACTTGCTGTTATCGCAAAATCAACACAGACGTGCTTACAGGTGGCGAATCGCCAATGATCTCCATGTGGATTTACATGTTTACGTTCACATGTCTCATGTGGTGTGTTCCTCCCAGACTGGTGCGTCAGTATGGTTAATCAAGAGCCCACAGGTCGATTCGTATCAGCATAATCTTCTCGATCATTCGAATCATACCTGCCAGAGAACGTCTCCATATATATGGGCTCACGATCGTTGCTTTCTTTCTCCTCATTTGTTTCGGGTTTCTGGCGCAGGAGGCAATTGAATGCACACATGCGTATCGCGCTTTCCAAGCAATCAATTCCGCCGGGACCTACTTTCATTGTTCTTTACCCCGTTCTTCGAAGATCGCCGAGGCAGCAGGTAAGTTCATTTCATCTGTTCATACCATCGTACTCAGTCCGATTTCGCAGTGGGCTGCGTTGCCGACGTGATTTCTGCTCTCTTTCCTTTATACGTCCTCCGTACAGTGCACACACCGTCAAGGGTACATCGACTTCTCTGCCTGTTATTCTCATCCAGCCTCATGGTGTCAATAACGTGCACTGCTCGCGCGATATGCCAGCTCATTCCAGAGTTAACAGGCTGGTCCGTTGTCATCACCAATTTACAGGTACTGTACCTGGACCCCCTCTTTTCTCATGCTGGCAGGGCTGAAAACATGTATGGTTGACGCTCACCAGACCGCTATATGCCTGGTAATTTGCAATCTACTCGTCATCGCGACATACCTCTATCGTGTGCTAGGGTACCAGGGTCGCGATACGACCAGCGATACGACCGAAGAGGACTCAGCCGTCGAAAAAGATGACATTACCACATCCTCGTCTACGGCCCAGCAGATGACCCTGACGACGATCGAACACTTGTTCTCAATAGAGAGTGGATATAGTGTGTCAGTTGCTAGCGATGAAATTGTACCTAAACCATCAGTGAGTGGTACTGACTCTAGTGGTTGATCCACAAAGGACTTTGTTTTCCGTATACCTTTCATCGCATCTTGTTGTGATCGGGCGCTAGGCGACCACATTGTTCTCAGCTATAGTATGTACCGATAGTTCTCGTACTATAGTGAAATTGCACGGATTGTCGTGGCGACATTTCATCGCATTGGCCTTTCGAGTGGGATTGCACGTGTCGCGTAGATCTTGATCACTCACACACAGATTAAGCGCATCTCATCTCCGAATCATAATCACCACCCGTCCAACCTCCCATAGTCTGAGCTTCTAGCTCACTCGCCCTCGTCAAGCATCTACCATGCAAGTCACCCTGGAACAAGTGCACGATATCATCAACAGCCACGACGACAACCAAAACAGCCACATCGCCTCATTTTCCGAGATCAAGAGCACTAGCTACAGGTGTGCATTTGAGAATAGCCCAGTAATATCTACCACAAGCTTACGCGCACACGATCGTCGTACCAACAGTTACACGGCGTCCCGGAAATCATATTACGTCGCTCTGTCCGACTCTGAGAGATCCTATCTCCTGTTCGTTTCGCCGCTCACTCCCAGCCATCTACAACCAGGGACTGCGACACTTCCCGGGCCAATCACACTCCCCGCCCTATCTATTCTCCTCTCCAAGATTCTCGACAGCACCGCGGTGCCGATCCCGCGGCCCATAGCACACGACGTGTCAGGGGGCAATGGAAAATGGCGCTTTGGCTGGTTATTGCTTCGCGTCCCCAATTCGTCTCGGACTCACCCGACAATATCGCTGGCATCCGTCCGCGGCAAACTCTCGCCTAGACAGCTTGCCCAGGTCGAACTGAGACTGGGTACATACCTCCGCGCACTCCATGGGATCACAAATGACTGGTTTGGCATACCGACGGACAAACCCACACCAGAGCCTCCATCCGTACCCTCGCTCGCAACCTTATTCGCGGCGAGCCAAACCGGCGGGGATGAGGAAGGAGGCGGGGAAGACATGACACCGTACAGCTGGCAAGACACGTTCACCTTGCAATTGGAGGAACTCCTCGATTATGTGTGCGGCGACGCAGAGGCTCGCAAAACTGCACCGTCCGGCTACAGGATGGAGGTGGACATTGATGTCGGCGAATTGCGATACTCCCTTTCGCGCGCAATCGGGTCGTTCCTCTTTGATGATGTGGAGATGCCAAGGCTCGTATGGGTGACGGGAAATGAAGAAGATGTTTTCGTATCCCTGACTCGGGGGAAAGGAAGTGATGGTACGGAATCCGAAGAAGACACGGAAGCAGAAATCACATATATACTCCCGACGTTCGGGCGTGCGCTCTGGGGAGATCCACTGATGGAGGCGCTATTCTTGCCACCGGGACCAACTGCATCAATAAACGAAGGATACTTTGGTGGCGAGGAAGACGGTACGCTGATCGTGTTTCCACGACGCAAGACAAAAAGGACGTGGTATACCGTATACCTAGCTTTGACAGTTTTGGCTGAGGAGATGTCGCAAAGAGAAGAGGGGGAAACGACACAGGCGTCCGGTAGGGAAACAGTACGATGGGCTTGGAGCGTCTTGCCCGAATGTGTAGAGGTCCTGAAGGACGCCCCGTGTTACTAGAGCGCTGATCTATAATACATTCCAGGGACTTTAGTCGTGACTTTCAACGGGTGTCATCTCGACGTCCGCAGGTTCCGCAGGGGAGCCCACGGGTGTTTGACCATCGTCACCTGCGAGCTCGCCCTCCACGACTTCCTCTTCGTCGCTGCTCTGTCCCTCGACATCTGCGATTTCAGAAACATCTTGGTTTTCCGCATGCACGTTCTGCTTGCGCACACGCGGATCCCATTCGAGTTCTTCCGGCTCTGGCTCTTCGACCTCGACACGTTGTTTCCAGTCAAACTTGTCCCTTAGCATGAGTACGGCACGGACGGCACGCTCGACGCGGTGATCGTGTGCATCCCGTATTTCTGCGCATTCACGAAGGACATCTTCGTAAGTTACTCTCTGTCTTGAGCCCATTCCGAAGCCGGATGCGGGTTGATTGTTCTGGCCCTCCAAAGTGTTGGTCGCGATTGCCCCGCGGGTGACCATACATTCAGCGAGACGACGAACAGTCGCGTTTTCCATGCGAAGCACATCCGTCGTCTGTTGGTTGCGCAGGAGCGGTATGAGATCGTTGTCGAGCTGGTGATCCGTCATGGCGACGTTCGGGTGAAGGGCAATGTTTTCGTATGGACTCTTTGTGGGTGGCTGGGACTGTTGTGTCTGTGTTGCGGACGGTGGTGAGCTCAGGGAGGAGTAGAAGCTGTGGGTCTGTGAGAGAATGACGTTGTACTTGGACAAGATGTCCGGCCATGCAGGCATGACCTGAAGTCCGCCAGCATCGATGGTGCGCTGCAACGCCTGGATGGACTCGATGATCTGATTCGCTTTGAAACGGAGCGACTCGAGCTGGGCGACGGGGAGCACGTTGGGGTTGAAGTCGAGCTGTGGTGCCATCGATGTCCAACGACGCGCGAGTCACGGGTCGCGTGACAGACTTCAAGGCGTGACATTGAAACGAACGCATTGCAGCCCCTCATCGACACTCTCCAGAATGGTTTTGTCGCTTTTTGCTAGGCGTGTGACGCTCGGCGCGATTGCCCCTGTCGCTGCCCGTACTGCTCGTCCAGCGACGCTTTCCGTCGTCACCCGTCGCACCCTCTTCGCGACCCCTCAGCTCAACTTTACGCCAGGCGAAGTGTCCCAGGAGATAGCGAAGAAGACCACGCGCAAGACCACCGAGAAAAAGGCTACCAAGGCTAAACGCGCAACTCCTGCCAAGAGGGGCAGACCACCGAAAAAAACAGTTGAGCATCAGGACAAACAGAAAGGTACGCATGCGTTTGCACCACATTTGACTGTCCCTCATCGTCTTCATAGTCCGCATACCAAGCCATCTCAAGCCTCCCAAGCGTGCACCTGGCCCCTACTTCCTTTTCTTTTCCTCCTTTGTCAAATCTCAATCCCAGGCGAGCAGCGTGCAGGAGTCGCAAGAACTTTCCAAGCGTGCTGGTGAAATTTGGAGGGGGTACTCCATGGCTGAGAAGCAAGTATGTAATCCTTGCTGGTGCAGTACCTTTGTAGTTTAACAACCCCTTCTGGTCGTTTCCCTAGCCATTCTATGACGAGAACGAAGCCAGGAAGGTACAAGCGAAGCAAGAGAGAGAAGATTTTTTCCGCAACACTTCCCTATCCGACCTGAAACAACTCAACGCGATTCGCAAAGCCCAGGGAAAAACCAAGTTCCATTCGACAAGGAAACCTTCGGTTCCCGTAACCCCGTTCATCCTGTGTGTTCTTGTTTTTCCAAGTGTTGTTAATGCCTCTCTTATTCTGCACTTTTCTAGATTTTCGGGCGAGTTCCGCAACAGCCCAGAGGGTCAGGCCCTCATCAACGAGACGTCCCCAGAGAAAAGGTATATAATTCGGGCCGTAGTCGCAGCTGCAGATCGCTGGAAGTCCATGTCCCCGGAGGAAAAGGCCGTAAGTCGCCATTTTCGTGTCATGCGGTACTCCGTCCTAATCAAACGTATAGCCTTACTTCGAGAGGTTCAAGAAAGCGAAGGAAGAGTTGAAGGCTGAGCACGCCGATTCATAATTCTAGCACACAAGCCGCGCATACTTTTCGTCGAGACGCTGGATGTATGCCGTCTCGTTCACTTTTTTTTACCCCGCCTGTGGTATTCTACGATATACTGCATTATTACAGTGGTCGCAGTGACAACCCGATGTCATTTCATAGTGTTTCTAGGACGCCCCCCTAAACGCATTGTGTACCACCGATAAACGACCGCAAATATTAAGAGATTTCTTAGTAAATTGATGATAGTCGTTTCCACCTCATTTCCACCTCAAACTTGACTGTGGCCATTAATTTACGCCAGTCTTCCCCACCCGGACCAAGATAAGTGGGAAGACAGCTGTTCCTGCCTTTCACTTTTTCATTGTCTCATAAGTTGTCAGTTACGTATTACCTTCTTGACGGGGTTTCTTTCACTACTATAATCGCGACAAATTGCAACACCCACACCCCATAACTGTGGGATACTCATACTTTTGTTGTTGTCCAACTACTACAAACATCGAGCAAGGTCCCAAGTGAGGTAAGATGTCAGAGTTGTTCGCACGGAGGAATCGGAAACACCCGTGTTTTTTCCATACTTTGCACAAACTCCTTACCCCAGTCGTGACGCTCTGTTTTTAAGATATAAAGGACCATCGTGGATGATGTTCAGAACGACCGAAAGTCGGTCGGAAGAGGATGATGCTTACATGCACGGGCGACGATACTCTTCTGCGGTCAGCGCATGCGTCCACCACGCGTTGGTGTAAACCATCTCAGCTGTGTCAAGGATTCGCAGTGGCCTCCTAAAGACTAGCCAAGGGTATCCACGTCACGGTGGGTTAGCGTCATTTTGGTAACGCGCAAAATCTGATCTAGTACGTCCACCAGGAAATACAATTCTGCCGTTCGCCTCTGAGCTCACACCTTGTGTTGATAGCCTCATCTGTTACTTACCCCCTCCCGCCGTGGGTGTGCAGTCACGTAAGTGTACCTGTTGCCTGTCACTAGACTTCGGGGAGCAATCAGTCGGTGATTCTCAAAGCTAATTTCGAGCAATGAACATTCCCGCTACTAGCTAACAACTGAATGCAACTCCACGCGACGGCGATCTCTGAAGGACACAGAACCAGACAAGAGTGGGCTCCAATAATAAACGACGATAAGGCCAGTCCGGTATTGTCAAGTGACGGCAACCGATGACCAATCAGTGGATATGTTCCCTGAGGAGGATAATACTGTCTGACAAGTTGGCCAAAAGAACATGCATCTCTTGATCAACGAACTTCCAAGCTATCGGGTCATTCTTGATGCATTAACGTGTCATTTTTCCCGTTTTGCACAACATACGGCTGAAACCATATATAACTCAAGACCATTTGATGTCTGAGGACATAGCGCACATTTTTCACCGGAAGATGTCTACTCAACCTCGGACCATTTTCTTTCTTGGGGCCACTGGTTACCTTGGCTGCCAGTTTTTAGTATTGCTGAATGAGAAGCTCCCTCATCTCAATGTTGTCGCCCTCCTCCGTAACGCTACCCCAGAGCGAAAGGAACAAGTCCAGAACGTGTATTCAAACATCAGCTTCGTCGAAGGTAGTCTCGACGATGATGCTATCATCCAAGAACAAGTTGCGAAAGTTGACATAGTCATCAACTGTGCGAGCTCGGATCACCCTGCGAGCATTAAATGTACGCTCACCGTCCCTACATTTCTTGAAGTGGATCAGGATGGCTGATTGATTGGCAACTAGCGACCCTTGCTGGACTCGAGACGAACTCGAAAAAGAACCCGGGGAAGCCTCCACTCTATATCCACGTGTCTGGTTGTGGTATCGTCAGCGATAATGCGAGAGGTGAACCTGTTGAGCATGTCAAGGAATGGTCAGACATAGGTTTGGATTTAAAACAGTGAGTAAACGAGCGATTATTACTCTTAATACCAAACATTCTGCATCCCAGGTGTGATCCGGCGAATACCCACCTCGATTCGGACATACCTGTGAGTCGTTCCACGCAGTGTCAAGGCGACACGCTTTGATTTGAAGGACAGATCGTAGAAGCAGGATCGCGTACTGAAAATCCGGTTCGCACGATCATCTATTTCCCAGCTCAGGTATGACCTCCACAATCCGTGGCGATTGCGGACTTTGATAGGCGCCCGTCTCTAGATCTATGGCGTTGGCGAAGGTAAGCACATGCCAGGGTCACGACATCAGACGAAAGTGGAGATGAATGGTTTTGGAAGGTGTCCAGAAAACGACGTTATGGCTCCGCATTTTCCTTGGCATGATGAAGAATGTAGGCTATGCCGGCACTTGGGGACCTGGGGCAAATGCGATGAACAACATTCACGTCAAGGACTGCGCGATGGGTCTGCTCCTCGTCTTACAGGCGGCTCTAGAAGGTAAAGCCGACGAAGGCCCCGAGGGTCTCTGTAAGAGGAATTAGTTTCTGCGTCGACCACCCCCACTGACCCGTCTGTGGTCCTCAAGACTTCGCCGCGAGTTCGGAGCCTAGAATCACGTACCACGAATGGACAAGAGTCATGGGTGACGTGAGTGCTTCGGAGCTTCCAATGGGTAGATTGCCTGCTCGACTCACTCTGTTGAACAGTATCTGTTCAGCAAGGGTATAATCAAGCAAGGTGGTAGCCGCCCGCTGCCCGCTGAAATCGTTGATCCTCTTGGCAACTGTACGTCGTAGTTCTATCAAGAGAGGCGGTGTTTATTTATTTAGGCATCATCAGATGGCTGGTCGTTACTTGGTGGGAACCAGTTCGTGAAACCTGAACGTCTTTACAGACTGGGCTGGGAACCAACCGAGACCAAGAAGTTGCCTCTCCTGGACAGTTTTCCTGGGACTATCGAGCAGGCCCTCAAGGAAGAATTGCAGTAGTCACTCGTTGCATCAATGTAATAAATCTTTCAGCATGTATTCCATGACGTTTCGTCTGTAACAAATGTATATACGGAATGAACATGAAGTTTAGGCTCCCGAGGTAAAAAGAAAACGCCATACAGTATTATTTTGTTTGTAGACCGCCGTCAATGTACTTCCTAGGCCACACCGCTCCGTAACAACGCCAGGGTCACTTACAATGTTGGTAATGGTAGCTAGAGGTTAGCCGATCATAAAACGAAAGCAGCGTGAGTGTACAAGTCAATTTCTATTCCAAGGTTCTTCCTGAAATGTCACATTGGGCTGGAGGGCGTGGGGCTGGGTGTCTTTGGGGTTATGGCACTGATAACGAGCCGTTGGCTTGGTGGCACGATATGTTCCGCAGGCATTTCCACGCCTCCTGCGAGGACTCCCACACGCATCATTGCTAAGAGCTAAACGTTTTGAAACCCATGATACGCATGGCAGACGGAAACACGATCAGGGACACAAACGTTAAATCAGGTAACAACGCACGTTGTGAGCAGCGTGAGAGTGGGAATATATTCCTCCGAAAAATGCGGCCGTCATGTCCTCGCCGGAGTTTTGACCCAAGAGGGCTTGGCCCCCCGGATGTTGGTCTAGGAATAAAGATGCATCATGGATAAAACCTGACACCAGCAACAATGTACGTGATTTCGATTCTTCTTGGACTGCGACATCCAATCAGCAAGCGAAAGTGAAGGGAGACCTGAACATACATGATTCCCACGTCACTACAGGAAGCTCGTCGGGTGGGATAGGCCAAGCAATTGAATCCTGGACATCCTTGAGAGCCTTGAGCTTCATCGTAAGGGCGCTCTTTTCGATCTCGTTGCTAGGGAATACCCGAAGATGTGAAGCGAACCCAAGGAAATGGCATATGGCGATGAACCACTTGGTCGGGTCATACTGCCACCAACGAAACGCGTTTCTAAACACCGAAAGTCGCATTGATGAATTGTAGACAAGGGAAAGTGAACTTCTTACCGATAATCCATGGGAAACTGATGATGAAAGTTGTGGTACCCTTCGCCCATTGTGAGGATCGCAGAAACGAGGTGGTCACGAGGAGAATGTTTGTCATCGTAAGGTGTGCTTCCAAAGTAGTGCGCAATAGAATTGATGCAAAACGTGCTCTGTGACAGAAGTGAAAATGATGATTCGTGTGTGGGGGGTGACATACATGATGGCAAGCGGTCATGCGGAGTGCTCCGACGAAGTAAAACCCACCTCGCCAATCCCCATAGAGCAAGCCGGGGATGCACATTGGGAGGATATAACCAACAATAGTCAAAATGACAAAGTACCAGCGATGCTGCCACTGCACGAGCGGATCGTTTTTCAGATCGGACGTATCCACTGGTCCTGGGCGGAGGTTGGTATCAAAAATAACCCATCCGATGTGGGCCCATAGTAAACCTCTCTCCGAATTATAGGGATCGAGGTCCGTGTCTGTATGTCGATGGTGAGAACGATGACGACGAGCCCACCAGTAGCAAGACCCCTGGACCGCGCTTGCACCGGCGACAATGAGGAATATTTGAAGAGGGTAAGAAGCCACGTAGGATCTATGCGACCAAAGGCGATGATAACCTGTTGAAAAACTCTTTATATCGGTGTTGACTCGGCAGTCTCTTGGAGCTCACCAGCGGTGATACCTTTGATGTTGGGATTAGTGTTAATGAGTAAGCGCGAGAGCTTCCTAGGGCATACCGAGCATAGAAAAGATATAATAAAGTGCGGTCCAAGCAACCGTCGTCGTGAAGATTGGCACATGAAACAAGCCGTAGAGGGACAGGGCAGGGGTGACCACCAGGACGGAAAGATTAAACCACTTGACGCCAGTGATGGGCGGAAAGCCTTTCGTGAGGCATTCGATGGCACGGACGCCGAGCATGGCTCTGGCAGGTGGCCAGGAGTAACAAGCAAGGACACAATGGACGTCCCAGTCAGATTAGGTTGGCGACTCGAGGCCGTCGGGTAAAGTAGGCAGACATGGGGGGGAGGGATTTATATATTATCCCGGTGGGATAAGCTGTTTGCACCCATGCGTGAAAATGACAACACTTTCAGCCGGTAGCCACGGTTTAACCAACCACAAACGTGAAGCATTTGCCGACTAGTCCATGATTCAGAACGGAGGGGAAAACAAGATTTGTAGCGGCCTTTGAATTGAACAAGCGCTTGACTTCAAATAGCTTTTACGAGAGTCACCGAGCTGCACAAGGTGTGCTGGCATGAGAAACCGATTTGTACCGACAGCTCAAGGGTTGAGATTTGAAACAATACGCATCAAACAATTAATTTCTTCAGTGGCCCCTTCTCGGATTCTTTCTTAGATCCGGTCATCCTGACCCACTTCGGGCCTTAAGTAACTTAGAGCGAAGGTGATAACCTTCGTCGGCCATCATCAATTCGACTCCGGTCGCGAAGAGAAGCACATCCCACGATATCGAAGAGCAGCCACTACGGCCGGTTCTCTCCCAAATTAAAGGCGGTGACCGCCGTTCATGCCCACCCCCACTGTGCATGAGGAGGCCTACGAAACTCCGGACCTTGCTCCGTTAGACGTGCGCGATGATCAGATCACGACCTTGCGGGAATAATTACTTTCAACGGCGTGCACATATTTGCCTCGGTAGCTGTCTGCCCGCCCTTGATCCAGGCTCCATTCAGCCGTCAACGCGTCAACCCCTTTGACACAAAGGGCAATGGTCCCGCATGTGGCTGTAACTAGTGCTGGGTTGAATGTTTTGTCCTTGAAGTTTGATCCACCATCACGATGGCAATCACTTTGGAGTATTAACATGATCATCTAGACATAATGCACTGTGAAACGCGAGGGAATGGGATAAAACAATCAGCGTGGACGCGGTGGAAAGTTCCCCTGGGCCAGGACGACGGAGCTGCTGAGCGGATCAGTGAGGGCGAAGTGCCACTTCTAGAGTATTGGCAGCTCGCGTAGTAGTCGGATCAGAAGTGTTCAAATCGACTGCTCCAAGTGAATGTGTACCTCTAGGCACCGGTGTGGCGAAATCAGCATTTTCCGAGGAACTCCTTGACTCTGGTGAACTCAGGCACACCCGATGTACTTACGTGTCAGCAAAGAGCAGATTGCGTACAACCGAGGGTGAAATGAGCTACGAAGAGTCCTGTAACCGGTGGTAACCATCAACATACAATGTGCCGGAGGAATTTGTCAGAAGCTACCGAGCGATAGCGCGCGGCAATGAAACCATGAACATAATCGCACTGGATGAGAATATCGACGGGATCATCCCCCGCTGTCGTCGGAGAAGCTTGACCTTCCAAAGAAATCTAAAAGAAATAATGATGCATCCACAGCAAAACTAGCTGCTAGAAAGTGAGCGTCTAGCTGAAAATAAGGAAGGAAAAAGAAAAATGGATTGGTATACCCACTTGTTACTTCAAAAATCGTTATTAAATTCGAAAAGAGACATGCCCGACAGCCAAGAGCAGATATAATATTGGTAACTCACACACCGCCGCGTCTTCAAGACGACTAATACTCCCCAGGCAATGACGAAGAGGTCACCGATGGCACGCGTAATATTGCAGCAACAGGTAGACAGTGCGTTGACTCGAGCAATCATTCGCAATATAATAGACTCGTTCAAACGGACCTAGTGTTGGAAATCGGGCAAGCACGCGCGCAGCCACAAGAATGGAGCGCGTACCAGCGACCCTTATTCTTAAGCTTTCCATTCCTCGATATGTGACACGGTATATCGTCTAGTTGACCCTTATACATTTTTATGCTTTACTATACTTGACAATCCCCTTGTTCTCGCTTAGAACTACCCCGGTATAAGTATTCGACGAGTTTCGTCCTGTCACCTCAGTCTGTTGGCCTGTAGCGCAACACGACTGAGGTGAGCACTTCTGATATAATACCTACAACATATTCTAATCTACTGTACGTAGCTTTGACCCCTTAGCCCCATGCGCACCCGATCGAGTCCGTTAAACCTCACACCTAGCAGTTATTAAAACCAGATATTGGATAGTCTGATGATAACTCAGTGGAAAGAGACTCACCATACGATGATTGTAAATACGTCTAAAGGGATCCAACAAGCACTCCAGCTGTCTCGATTCTTGAGGGTTTCTAGAGACGGGTAAGTCACTGCGGATCCCAGTGCACGGAAACCTGGCACCGCTGACTGGTCTGGAGATAGCGGGGGCCAATCCCACCGCGCCAACCATCGTTACCGTTGTCCATATCTCCCCATCAAAGTCTTAGTATCCGTATCTCCAATCAAAAGGGATCGACTAAAGCCTTTGGACATTCAGTAATACCGAACGGAACTGGAACTGTTGGAAACTTACTCGTAAGAGTTGCAGCCTCAACTGCCATGCAGGGATATGAGGAGCGTTGATCTGCAAGACCCGCTTACATGTAACAAGAATCATAGCAAACCAGGTGGTACAGGGTCGGCAGGCCGCGAGAAGACCGGAGAAAGTACCGTCACGGTAGAAATGCTGGCACTGAACTCCCTTGTAATGCGTGCGTCGGGGCGGTAGGGCTTCATTGAGTGCACCGAGTCTCAGGCTGGCAGCTGCATGGTTTCAATGCCATATCCCAGAGCACGTATCTGTGATGCATACGACTTCAAGCGACTTTAGAGCCAATGTCTCGGCGGGAGATCAGAGTGGCCTCTAACCAGACGTTCCCATCAGAGTCGCAGACGGCGTCAAGCCCCCGTTACAAGTCGTCATCACGATTTTTCATTGAACGTCAACGTTTCAACTATCATTGTGCCTCGTGACCTCGTAGCTAGACTCTTTTTTCCAAGTTTCTAACGTAAGTAGACCTGACGCAGTTTCAGCAAAATCGTGATTCATGTGCTGTTTCATTCTGACACATTATTATGGGAAATAATGAAATTCGTTCATGCATAGTGTCTTTGTTCATCCTAATCCTCGTTTGTACCTGCGAGGAGCCATTTAAACTCGTTCGCTAAGATCGCGCACAGCTCGTTCCCCGGAACTACGCTGAGGTTATATCCACTCAAGTTTATCATGCCCAGAAAGACAGTGTGGTTTTTTTTTGGACAAGTGATATTATTATATAGCGATTGCCCAGACTAGTATACCAGAGTAGAGACAC
>QFEI01001102.1:0-16269 GCA_003316145.1 Neoboletus magnificus | reverse complement strand
CGTCACTCAGCGCGGGATACGGATGCATGTGTAGGTGGCTTTCATCAAACAAGAAGCCTTGGAAAAGGCTCGGGAAATCAAGGTCAAGGCTGACGAAGAGTTCGCCATCGAGAAGGTGCGCATCTCTCACTCGCCGCGTGACATCCAACGACTCACATCCGTCGCTCTTGCTCACGTCACCTCCGGCAGGCCAAACTCGTCAAGCAAGAACAACAGGCGATCGATGCGCAATACGAAAAGAAACGCAAGGGCGTCGAAGTCGCACAAAAGATGTACGTCGATGACTCTCGCTCGCCCTCCGTGTGTGCTCATCTTTCAAAAATGACACGCGTTAGCACACAATCTAATCTAACGAACAAGTCGCGCTTGAAGCTTTTACATCGCAGGGAAGAACAGCTACAGGAACTGTTTGCGATAGCGCGTTCGCAGATCGTAACGTTCGCCGAGGATGAGGGCCGGTACACGCAATTTCTGGAAGGAGCCATCGTCCAAGGGTTTCTTCAACTCATGGAACCACAGGCGACGTTGATTGTACGCGACAAAGATACTGAGCGGGTGCGAAAGGCTGGAGACGCTGCTGCGGAGACGTATAGCCAGCTCAGTGGTCGTCAGATAACTTTCGATGTCCGAGGAACGCTGAGCGACGAGAGGTATGTTTCCGTTTCTTATGGTATATCGTTCAGCGTTTCTGATACACCATCAATTAGTTCTGGAGGTGTCAAACTCGTGAACGGCAGTAAGCGCATAACAATCGACAATACCTTGGATGAGCGTTTGAGATTGTTGGAAGACAGAGTGAGCAGTTTCCTCAAGTGACAGGTCTCGGTCACTAATACTCTACTAGATGTTGCCAGAGATTAGGAGGGAATTGTTCGGAGTCAACGAGAACAGAAAGTTTTACTCGTGATCCCACTCGCGCATATTGTTACCCTCATGGTCCCCAGCAGCCACCCAATCACGGGATACGACGTTTGATATATCGTGTAAAGGTGTATCTGCTCGCGCAGTCCAATATATCCTGTTCGCTTCGGTGATATGGGCAGCGCTCGTGGTTTGTTTCAATATTTTGGTCGGCACGACCTGCGGTGATTAGCCGCACTCTTCTCCGAGTGTCAGACCAAGTGCTGCTCCGGTCACCGACTTTAATGCACGGAAATAACGTGGAACGCCCATGAGCGCACATATTTCAAACAGTTCAGGACGCAGTCGAGGTGAGGTAACTGCATCATCCTAGCCTACCATCAAAGACACTAATCGTTCTTGGAAAAAGAAGAGAAAGAGAAGAGGCGACAAAACAAAATTCCGTAAGGTTGCATTAAGGGGGAATCGAACCCCCGGCGGGTCGATGGCAACGACCCAGGTTACCACTACCCCATTAATGCGTTCCATGTATGCTTCAGCGCGCCGGAGTAAGTCTCAACCACGCGTTTCCAAATGCACAGCTCGACTCGGGTTCGATGTACAAGTTTCGACCTATGACATTTTTTTCTGTTACAGGTGGATTCAGCCCCTGGCATCAACGCTAAAAAAAATCTTGCACTATTTATATGAAATCACCGCACTAGACTACCAATGACCATCGGACTGGTTTAAGGCTTTGCTTCGTGCAATCTTCAGATCGATCGAGACGCAAACATGCAAGGCGAAGACCCAAAAACCACTGACACTCGTCGGTCAGTCGTGATCATTCCCGCTGCACGACTGCATCGGCTGATCAAAAAGGCCACTGAACGTGGTATATGGCAGGCCGTCCTCTCCCTTTACCTCCGTTCAAGTGACGCCTCGGCGATGATGCCCATTCACGACGAATCCAGAACACAGCCCTTCGTCTATCGCTCCACCGGTGGGAACATGCAGGCAAAATCTATCAGTACGTCGCGTACGTGCAAAATGAAAGAAAAAGGGGACGACAGGGCGGGAATGAAATCCGGCAATCACGATAGCAAATGCTCCCATGACGTAGTAACATATGGATGAACTGCAAACCGTGGAGGGAAAGCGCAAGATTTCAATATGCGACGTGTCCAAGAGGGTATGCGTAATTTAACGTGCAATGTGTATGAGAAATAACTTTTTTGGTTGTGGACGATGAGATAATTAAGGTAGGGTCCGGACAAGAAACGTGGTCGGACCAATGGGTGGGGATGAATGTTCTTCGACGGAAGACATGTCTGTCCACTGGGGTTATGCCTGAAGTCGCGGCGGATGCATGGGATCAAGGCATGGTGGCATGGTGGCACGGCGGGTGCTTGCTTGAATACGCGATATGGTGCATGAGGAGGGGGTGAGGTGGAGGGCACCGTGGTGTTTAGTAGGAGAATATCATCAACCATGGATTGAGGACGACCTGGAGAAGCAGCGGGAAACGCCACGATCGGTCAGCGCTCATATTGACAGGCATATGCACAGGTGATAGAACGCGGCGTTTCGAGATGGAAATGGTCATGAGGGGCCGATCACGCAAACATCCGCGCGGAAACAGTAGATGTATCGAAGGGGCGGAAAGAATGGAAGGGTGCTCACCGGGAATAATAGATGACATGTACAAACAATCCTGTGATGCGAACCATGTGAGTTTAAAGACAAACTTTCAGGAAAAGAAGGGACTAACGCAAGCGGAAGAATGACGGCCCATCCGTTTCCGGTGAGCTGCCACTGATAAGGAACAAGCGGTGTACTGACGATAATCATGCCGGCTATGAGCACGATGCACACGAGGAAGGGAAACCAAAACCTGCAGGATGTGGTTGTGCATCAGAACGGATCGAATTACCTCGTCGGGTAATGGAACAGTGGATACATGGAGCAAGAATGCAGGAAGCTTGGAGTCAGGAGGTCCAAGCAAGGGCATGCCGGGGGCGTGGTGCAAGGAATGTGGAGATGGAATCCGAAAGCTTACCTCTTCAGAATCCTCGGCACTTCCTTGAAGAAATTGGATCGTTCCACTTCCTTCTTTGTGGCCGTCCAAGTGATATCGTATGAGAACAGATGTGCCAACATGGCCAGTGAAAGCGGAATACCAAGACCGCCAAAGAAGAAGAAACTGACATCTAATGAATTCCTTCTGCTACGGACCGGAGGAGAATTCAGTACTCACAAGAATGGAACCCAAATCAAAGTTTCCACGAAAGCCCACAGTATGCCCTTCTCGCCCAGTCTGTATTGCAAGAGTGTGTAACCCAAGTTTCCGAGACCGAAAAACACGACGGTTGTGGCCAGCCAGATCTCGAAGCTGTGCATGTAATAACCGTCGACAGGAAACTGAAATCCGAGTAAAAAGTAGTTCAGGAATGAGAGCGTGACAGAGACGGAAATTCCATCTATAGATGATCGACGATCGTTAGCGAGTTTTTCAGAATAGATAGAATCAAACAAGACGGACAGTACGAGAACATGTCTTGATAAAAAAAAATCAGATCAAGCTAAACTCTTGCATCGGAAATGGAGAACGCACAAGCCAACATGGATATCTTGTAATGTGTCGGAGCGCTCGACCACATGAATCTATGAATTTGGTGATTGATGGGTCCTTTGCGCCACCATTGCACAAGTGGGTTGAACAGCAACCTATTCAGGTAATATTACTCATGGGACACGAGATAGGCAGGATACTTACTCGCTACATCCATAGGCATACTTCTGCCAACGGTTGAGTTCGTCATCTACCGTGAGTGAAACGCCCTCCTTAAAGCCGCCCTTGGAGTATGATGCCCATCTGGACGAGAAGTGCGCGTAAACAACGATCCAATTTCCGGATGCTGAGACTGGAGCCAACGCACCGGATAATGTATCCACGTAATTGTAATCTGAGAGCCATATCAAAGTCCTCACTTACATTAGATTCCGACCATATCTTTTGTTTCCCGTCCGCGGAGTCGACGAAAGCAGCATCTTGGAGTGCCTGCCAACGGAGGAAGGCATTATGGCCGACGAATGGGGCGACTTCACCATTGGCACAAGCCATGGAAATACATTTGTTGATTCGACGGGTGAAGAACGCAATCCCATTTTCAAAGTAGTGGTGCGCGACCTGCATGACATCTGGAGCGTCCGTGAGCACACCAAACTGAAGCAATCGGGGGATCGAAGCCACAGACCGCTCTCGTGCTGGAGTACTGCAAGTTCTTGACTCGCGAGCTCCGCGAATTCGCGCGCGGCATCGCGGAAACAGTCCTCCGGTACAACCGTATCAGCGTCGACCAGTAGAACTATGGGACCAATGCGGACTGAACGGGAATTCGCTGCCCAGGGTCGGTAGAGGGAACCAGATTCCTGGAACACTGATCATGCGAATCCATTAAGTGGCAACGGACAATGGCAACGGAAAACCGGACCTACCTTCTTCCATTGCCATCTGTAGCGCACGTTCTTCCAGGTCATCAAATACAGGAATTGGAGGGGTGGGGGTATTGAATGCTCCGGAGCCACTGGTAGAGACAGGAGCGGAAGCCCCTGGGGTTCCAGGCCTAGTAGGGGTGCCTGTGCCACTTGATGCTTGGGCTACGTATGGCGGGATTACGGTTTGGTCGTTTCCTGCACGGCCTTCGTATTGTAACCCGTATGTGCCAGGAGTCGGTCCCGTGGCATAGCCATCCAGTCCGGACGTAGAGACGGAACCTCGGAGGTTTGTAGATGAAGTCTCTGATTGGAGACGCTCGAGGATGCGCTCCATACGTAAACTCAGGCCAAGGGCATAGTTCATGTTCGACGCCTTCTTGAAGCGACCCGCACGCTTAAACCCTAGAGGGTGGTTTGCAAAACTTGACCACGCCGCGATACAAAATACGTACCCTGTGGGTTAGTCTTGGCGTTGTATGTATGCGCTGGACGAGCGACCCAACCGATGTTGTGCGTAGCATAAAAGGACAAACGGGCGGTTGCATCGGCAGGAGGGAGGAGACGCAAACCGTCGTCATTCACGAATATAGAAGACGTTCCCCCCTGTCGGGCATAGGTTTGCATGGCACGTTTGAGAGATTCTATCGATGGAGCCCTGATTTTGGATGTTAGGAAGTTCGCGATCGGATAAGCCAAGGGAGACCCACAAGACTGCGTCCAGGCCTTCTTTATAAACAGGCATCTGAATCGTGATGTGAGGGAGCGCAGAATCGAGCTCCTTGTCTGGGCTGGGTGGGACAGCAGAGTAATATCGCGAGTTTTCATGGTAGTGCGCGATTGGACCGAACACCATGGTGAGGTTCTGGATGAACTGAAGAGTAAAGAACTGGAAAAAGAATGGTGTTGATAGACGCTGATGTGTGATCCCGAAGAAGACTGACCAATGATATGGCGAAGAGCGGTGGAACGAGGACGAGGAGGAGAAAATGTGTGTAATCTTGGTCGAGCAAGTACTCCTGTACGAGAATCTTGATGCCATTTCCCATGAAGACTGAGATCGGGGACGCATTTAGGGATGAGTGGATTAGTTACGGTGGGTGGTCATACCTGCGGCAAGGCCTGCGGCGATGCCATTATAGAAGGGGGCATACAGCATCGTGGTGCGGTGGGATGGTTCTCGCGCCTTTTCGATTTCAGAGGGGGACATGGGAACCTTGCGGCCATACCACGTGCGTCGGAAGCGTGATGGAGGAGTGGGAGATGGGGTCTCTGGTTCGACGTGTTTCTCATTCGGACGGGGAGTGGCCAGGGGGGAGTGGCCAGAGAGCGAGGGGGGTGCGGAGTGGGTAGAGATGACGGAGGAGGTGAGGGGGGGACGGTTTCTCCACAAGAGGCGGATGAGACGGTCCTCGAAATCGCGGGCGGTGGGTATGATGGTGTCGAGCGAGTCGGACCAGACGACGAGGACACGTTCGTCACGCTTGTGAGAGGGTAAGCTGCGGAGGGGAGGGGAGGGAGGGCACGCACGATGAAGGCAGCGTTTTGCTCCTTGTCGGCCTGCGGGAGGAGGACCATGGTGTCGATGATCTGGATGCGGGTGTTTGCGTCGACATAGATGCAGTCTGGCTTGTCGTCGGAGGCGGACTCTGCGAGGGCGGCGTGGACGGCGGCGCTCCTGACCTTGACGGCGACGAGGGGGTTCAAGGCGGCGACGGCAGCCTCGAACGGCTCGAGCGCGGCGACCTCGTAGGGGAAGACGCGGAAGGAGCCGTCGTGTGTGCGGAGACAGACGCCGGGGGGGAGCGCGTCCTCGTTTGGCCGAAACCAGGCGTCGCCCTGGGTCTGCTTGAAGATCCAGTGGAGGGTGGCGTCGTATCTGTCGTAGTCCATGCCAGACCGGACTCGACCGACCGTGCCTTATATGAGGGGGCGGATCTCAGATCGACCGGATCGGGACACGGACGACGGGCACTCGTCCCATTCACGATCGCTATAAATCCCCAGCGAGCCTCGCGGGGCACACACTCGCACCCGTCCATGGCCCCCTCCCCGCCCCGCCCGACCAGCAACGCCTCGAGCGAGGACGACTCCCTCACCGGCCACTCCCTCACACCACCCCGCCCCTTCTTCCTCGCCGCGTCCCGCCCCGCCGATGACTCCACCTCCTCCGTCGAGAACGGCTCGGACTCTGACCGCGACGCCCCCTCCACCACCGTCTCCCCACGCAGCTCCGTCGCGGCCTCCTCCATACGCAAGACCCCCCGCAACCACCGCCGTCGCTCCCAGCTCGCAATCAGCGCCCAGCCCGCGGACCACCTCCCAGACGACCAGTCCTGGATACCCGCCTCCGCGTACGACGTCGCCACCCAGCAGAGACCCCCGCCGTCCGCGTACACCTTCCCATTCCAGGCCTATCCTGGCAACCCAGACCCCCTCCCCGGAATCGTCTCCCGGAAGAGCAGCGCCGAGTCCATTCGCATGGTCCCCCGCTCCCCACCGACCCCGGCCCGCACCCCACGCCTCAACAGGTTGGGCGACGCCGCCGGTGCCGAGGGTTTGCCGCTCCCCCATCCACCATTCCTGTCAGGTCCCCCGTCCAACGTACCTTATCGCTCCTCGGCCGGCTCCGTGTCCAACTCCACCCTCTATCGTTCCTCTGCCGCCGCAGGCCTTGCAGACGTGGCCCCGCCGGCAATTCCAAGGGCCAGCTCGGCGACCATGATGACGTTCCGCACCCCGTTCCTCTCCCCCGCATCCCGTCCCTCGAGCACGTGGTCCCCGCCCTCGCAAAACAACGTCCTTCCGTTCAACGCCCCTTCGAACGCAAACTCGACCACCGCCCTTCCCTTGCCTCCCATTCAGAAAAAGGCAATGGCGTCCACCCGCTTGCGTGAGAAACTCAAGGACGAGGAAAAGCCATGGCTGGCGCTCAAAAAGACCAAGCTCGAACGCGCGAGCAAATGGATAACGTTTGGCTGTCTCCTCGCAGGAATCGCCATCGCGGCTCTATTGGTCTTTCGCGGATACCAGTCAGTCCACCTCCTTCAAGACAGCCAGCTCTGCATCGTCCTCGATGAGCAGTTCGGCGGAGGCAGCCTCGACACCAACTCCTGGTCATTCGATGTCGAGCTGGGTGGGTTTGGGTGAGTGCGACAACAGACGTGCACAGAAATACTCCTACATGCCACATAGAAATGGCGAGTTCGAGATGACGACCAACTCACCGAACAACGTATACATCTCCAACGGGCAGCTCTACATCATGCCAACACTCACCAGTGACACCATCTCTGGCGGGTATGGGGCCGTTATGGACAACGCAACCTACAATCTCGATGGGTGCACTGCGAGTGGTGGTACGTCCCGCGAGAGGGAAACAAGCGTCATTCGCTGACTCGTGGTAGGCGTCAACGATCAAGGAGCGTTTGTACTGCCCACCCAAAAAAGGCAATACACCGGAAACGGAAACGACACCACCACCGGGAACACCACCACCACCGCTGGCAACGGGGGCACCACAGGCAACAGCACGACCACTGGTGGTGGCACCATCAGCGGTGGAACCAACTCGACCAACTCGACCACCCCGACCAACTCTACCTCGTCCACCGGGGGAGGGGTCAACGCATGTACCGCCGTGTCCTCCGCGCAGGCTGGCACCGTGATCAATCCCGTCATGAGCGGTCGCATCAACACCCGGGGTAAAAAGTCCATCAAGTACGGCAAGGTCGAGGTCCGTGCCAAATTACCCCAGGGTGATTGGCTATGGCCCGCGATATGGATGTTGCCAGAAGGCAACGCCACGTCCACCGCCCAAGGCACCGGCGTATACGGTGGGTGGCCAGTGAGCGGGGAGATTGACGTATGTCGAATCGGTTGCTTCGATTCCGCTTCGATGCTAACGTGCGCTGACGCAGATCATGGAAGCGAGAGGCAACCTGCCCTCATATCCCGCACAAGGATCCAACTATGTGCGTTCGACAATGAACTACGGTCCTTTCCCATCCGGCAGTACGCCCATCTCTACCGGTAAGTCATCCTTTGCATCGATCTCATCGCGCTGAATGCTATCGTGGCCTCCCAGGCACTAACAGCGTCACCACGCTTCTCAAGAGCCTCTACGGTTGGGTGAACACGAAGCAAGGGAACTTTGCAAGCGATTTCCACGTGTATGCGATGGAGTGGACAGACACGTGGATGCGGTTCTACGCAGACAGTCGACTGCAAGCCATGATCAATCTCGATATCTCGTCCAAGAATACGGATTCGTATTTCTTCAACGTGGGTGGCTTCCCCGCCGTCGCGATGAACATGTCGTCGGGCAAGTACATCGAGGTTCAGGATCCGTGGTCGACTGCCTACGGTGGTACCGCAGCTGCGCCGTTTGACCAACGTGAGTGCATCTCGACGGACTTGTTTCTTCATTCCGACCCAAACGTTTGTCATAGAGTTTTACTTGGTCATCAACCTTGCAGTCGGCGGAACCAGTGGATGGTTCCCGGATAGCGTCGGTGGGAAGCCGTGGTACGATGGCTCCGCAAGTACGTCGCGGCCTCGCCTGAGCTGACAACGACGCGCTCACATTAATCCATAACAGCGGCGATGCGCGATTTCGCCTCGGCTCAGAGTACATGGAGCGCAACGTGGCCTTCAAGCGCTGATAGTCGGGCTTTCAGGGTGTGAGTGACAGCACGGCCTCCTCGTTTCAGCCATCCTCATTGTTGTTCTTGACAGCCAACATGTCAAGATGTGGCAACTTTGTTAGGCGCCACGAGGGTTTGGGACGGACAAAACCGTCGTTTTCTCGCCTCATGACGTGTTGATTCCCAGCACGTGTGTTACTCGCATCTATTATTCCATTCATATCACGAACCTGAAAGGACTTGCTCAACGCACTCAATTCGTACAGTTCACTGTACATATGTATATCATAGCTCCCCCCCCGATTGCTGTCGCTTTGTTCAACCGCGTTCCGATAGAGAATAGTCAACGAAACTCTGCATGTAACATCTTGTTCAATTCGTCCCCCATACTTAATTTGCATCCGGCGCTGGTTTCGCCGATCAAACGCTATGTGGTGTTTCGGGGAAATGTAACGGGCTGTTTCTCCCCGAGTCCACTGCTGTGTGTTCTCAGAAAGCTTTTCCTTGAAAGGTTTCTCCGCGTCCGTCCAGATTCGAGTGTTTTGTCGCTCGCTCAGCTCCAGCAATGTGTAAGAACTTTTAAACCTTCACATATCTATCACTTCACACTTTCACATTTCACATCTTCACTCTTCACATATCACAGTCTAGAACATTCTAGACTCATGACATCATACCTCATGTACACCTCATTGTAAACACATATTCAGTAGTATATAAGTAGTTTGTCTGTAGTTGTTGTTTCTCATTCTTGGAATTATCATTCATCATTTGCATAAGCTCATTTTGAGTGATTGTATTTGAGTTCTGACAGAATTCCAAGAATATTATCTTTGATCGCTCACTTTGAGCCCTCCTTCACCATTCCTCATACTCGCTGTTATATGTTTCACATTCCCCTCTGCTCTCATTCTCTTTGCCTTTGCTCAGGGTTGTTTTATCCCCAGCGTTGTACACCTACCCTTTCCACTTGACACCGCTTTTGAGTGTGTCTCTATCCTCGCTCTCTTTGAGCACATAGCCAGATCCCAGGCTTAAGGGAAATCTGCTCTCTATGAAGCATAGCTCGTAGGCAGACTACAACTGCTCCCACTGTGTCTACATACAGTTGTCCGCCTGTTACAATTTATCCTGTTTCTTTCTCTCTTTTTCCTTCGTTTTCCAGACCTACCTTTCCTTTCACTTGATTACTCCTCCCATTCCTATCATCATCCACTCCACTCACATCCCCCATCTACTTCGTAATTGAGTTTACATCCTCTACACTGCCTTGAGTTCATCTCCGTTTCATTATCCTCTCTGTACTCACACTTGCCCTAAACCACTTTGAGTAATACTTAAACTCAACGTCAATACCATGTAATACAAGCTAGATCTTACTTTCCTACCTGTATACAAATCCCTTCTCTCACCTTGAAACTTCGAAAGGCTGTCCAACAGCCTCTTCCTGCTCTTGATCCTTGACCTATTGCTTTGGAACTCCCTTCCCTCACAATCCTTCATCTCCATTGTCTGAGGAACCCCCTTGACGAACGTCTTTGTCCATCGTACCAAGTAGGAATCCCCTCTTGTCGACGTTTGACTCAGAAACCCCTTGACCCTACTCGTTAAGCCCGTCTTCTACCTATTGAAAGTCTATGTTTGCTGCCTAATCACAGACTGAACGTAACACTGCCGTTCTAAATAAGGATAAAGTTGCTTTTGTGGATAGTACACTACTGCCAGTTATTGGGTGATGTTGACCCATTTGAGTACAGGACTTGATACAAATCCTGCAGGTTTGCGAAATACCTGTGACATCCGTTGGTGATACAACCCGTTAACATTGTAAAGGTCATACAAGGATGAGTATCTTCCCGCTGTCACTGTCATACATGTGTATTCCCCCCGACTTCTACCTTGTGGAACTCCAACCGCCAAGACCAAACACTTTGACCTCAAGACCAATTCTCTTGAGTCCCTTCATCAAGCTCTCATGTGCTCTGAATACTTCCCTCTTCCCGCATTCAGCTTAGTACATGATAGAAGTGCTCTTAGCAGGACTACCTAGGAAAAGCAATGTGCAATCCTGGACCCCTCTTCACGATCCACAACCCCTACTTTCTCAACCACCACATTTGAAGAATCCTTCCCACCCTCACCAAAAAGGATGTCCACCACATTCTCTGATGAGCAACTCCAAGCCATTATTGCAGCTGCATGTGCTGATGCAGTCAAAAATGCCCTGGAAGCTTTCCAGAAAGAAACAGCATGCAAGAGTCTCCCTGAGACCAAAACCCTTCCCACCGCTCCTCACATTCCCATGTCCTCCCCTGATATTGGGAAATTCTTCCTTCCAAAACCTACTGCCTTTAGTGGCAACAAAAAAGAATTCCACAGCTGGTGGCGAACAGTCGTATTATATCTAGGAGGTTTCAAGAAAGAACCATCTGATCAGCAAAAGATTATGCTGGTCCTCTCATTCATGTGCGATGGCAATGCAGGCTGATTCGCAGATATATTCCTCGATGCCCACAGCCACTGCCTAGGAACATATGAATTCAATGAGTTCACAAGAAACTTGGCTGTCACATTCGCGCCTGCCAACCTGTGCAAAAAGGCCAAACAAGACCTTGCCACTCTTAGGCAAAAACAATCTGAATCAATTGAGGAATTCACACTTCGATTCAACCAATGTGTCATTGAGGCACAATACAATGTTGCCACTGCAGGGTGATTCCTCATTCAGGTGCTGAGAAGAGCAGCTAAAAATGAAGTTATAGAATTCATCGAGACGACCCAGACCCACCTCCTTGACTCAAACGATCTCAATGAGTGGACCCACACCCTCATCAAAGCTGACTGCATTCTGGACGAAATCGCTGAAAGGAAGTGCACTTTGACTGTGCCTCCTCAAACCACCAAACCTAGAACGTGGAACCCCACACAGGGCTATGTCAGCCCCAACTACAAGGGATCGAATCCCATATCCAACTTCTCACCCCAGGCACACATCAACCTGCCCAACAATTCGGAGCCCACCTCCCAATCATATTCAACTGCCTCTGCTGTAAACATGATGGTCAAAATCCACCCGAACCAGACAGGCATGTTTGGTGGACAAGGTGCTCCCATGGATATCTCCAAAGCGTGGGCAGAAGGCAAGTGTGTCAAGTGCAGAAAGCCTTGGCCTTGCAAAGATCACATCCGACCTCGCCAGATTTGAAAGATGGTGTTCCGCGGAGTCACCATTGAATACACTACTGCCAAAGGTCTGAGGGAGGCCATTGAGAAAGTAGAAAAGGATTTTCTGCAAGAAGAGCAGTAAAGGGATTGACTGCCTCTTCTAAAAAGACATTTTCTATCTCTTCCGTACATACACCATCATCTACAAATTGTATTTCCACTACGTCCAATAAATATTCAATTCTTGATATCGATGACATATATGAATTGGAAAATGAAGATGAGATCTCCAAGGAACCTGAGATTACACCAACAGTTCAAATCTTAAAAAGACCCACAAAAGTTTGCATTGAGTTGTCTATGAAGAAGAACGAGATCTTTCCTGAAAAGGTGGATAAGGTAACACAACCTGAGTCTTGTAAAACTTCTATGGCAATCTGATCTAACCAATCGGATAAACAAAAACGATTGTGGATAAACACTGTAGACCCCTGGACGTCTCATTGGATTAAAAAGGTGATCAATCACACCAACAAAGATCGAGCAATAAAGCACATTAGATCATTTGTGCACGATTCTTGAATTGAAGAAGTCATTCCCCAACTTATTCAACAATTAAAAAATATGAATGAATTAGAAGCCCAATTCGCATTACACGAATTACAACAAAAGCCGAGATTCGTTCAAAGAAAAAGATCCAAAGACTCATTTGAAGTAAAGGTACAAATAGAAGATCCATCGGGTGAAACCCTAGATGTAGTAGCCCTACTAGACTCTGAATGTACTGGAATGACAATTGATGAGACATATGCAAAGGAAAAAGGCTTGAAAACCTATTTCTTACCAAGACCCATCCCTGTTTATAATGCAGATGGAACAATCAATGTTGCAGGATCTATTTGAGAATTTGCTATAGTTGAAATAAGGATTGGCGATCACTCCGAACAAATCGCCATGGCCATGTCAAAACTCAGCACACATTTGATATTCCTTGGACATGACTCACTAAAAAAACATAATTCCATTATCAACTGGTGCATGAATACCCTTGAATTCACATGCGATGGAGAACACATGCCTGGACTTATGGCATGTGAAGACGATGAGGAAGACAAAGAACCAGAAAGACTATTCACGATGGATCCTGATTATATTAGGAATCTATCTACCGATATTGCAATAGCTCAAGCTGGAAAGAAACATGAAAAGACCTTTGAGGATATCATTTCCAAAGCTTACCATGAATACAAAGACATCTTCGCCAAAGAAGTCTTTGATGAACTTCCTCCAAGACAGCCATGGGATCATGCCATAGAACTGCTCCCTGGCGACCACAAAGTTGACTGCAATATTTACAATCTCACTGCAGCCAAACAAGTAGAACTTGATGTGTTCCTCAAGGAGAACCTCAAGACTGGTTGCATAAGACCCTCAAAATCTCCCTTCACCTCCGCCTTCTTCTTCATTAAAAAGAAAGATGGCAAACTTCATTCCATTCAGGATTACCAAAAATTCAATGACATCACCATCAAAAATCAGTATCCGCTACCCCTTATCTCTGAGTTAATCGACAAGCTGAAAAACGCCCAATACTACTCCAAATTAGACATCAGATGGGGTTATAACAACATAAGGATGAAAGATGGAGATGAATGGAAAGCGGCATTCTGAACAAACAGAGGCTTATTCAAGCCTCTGGTTGTGTTCTTTGGTTTGACCAACTCCCTGGCTATGTTCCAGACAATGATGAATCACATCTTTTGAGATCTCATTAATAAAGGAAAAGTAGTTGTTTACATGGATGACATAATGATCTTTACGAAAACGCTTGAGGAACATCGCGAAGTCATAAAAGCCATATTACAAGTACTAAGAGAAAATCAACTCACTTTCAAACATATCAAATGTGATTTCGAAACCCAAGAGACCGAATACCTTGGTCTATTAGTGTCTGAGAACCAAGTCCATATGGACCCTGGAAAAGTCAAAGGAGTGACCGATTGGCCCATACCAAAAAGTCACAAGGAATTCTGCGCTTTCCTCAGTTTCCTCAATTTCTACCAGCATTTCATTGAAGGATTTGCTGCTACCGCCAGACCACTTAACACCCTCACATCTGAAAAACTCCCTTTTGAGTGGTCACAAGATTGTCAATCAGCGTTTGAGAAATTAAAAGAGAAAATCACTACAGCACCGGCACTTCATATGCCAAATAATGAAGATCCTTTCCATATCAAAATTGACGGATCAGGTATTGGGATTGGAGCAATCCTATCTCAACAAATCGAAGGCCATTGGCATTCTATTGTCTACATCTCTCATTCACTTGCAGACGCTGAATGCAACTACCATGCAGCTGATCTTGAAATGGCTGCTATCATCTTCACACTCAAGAAATGGTGTCAATACCTTCTTGATGCTGTTCACCCTTTCATGATCTTAACAGATCACACGAACCTTAAGTACTACACAAAACCCCAAGATCTTAGTGTTACGGTCCGGTACCGTCACAGGGTCTTTTCAAGACTCATCCGTTTCTTTTTCGCGTCACATGACACTTTCTCACGCCTACTTAGACATCCGAGTCACGTGACCACTCTAGACCTTGCACAGCCTCGATGGCTGTACACCTTATGTCATCAGATGAGTCACTATGAGTCACTCTGACTCCTTACCTATGACGTCACCTTCTTTGTGACTCATAGCTTCTCTTCCATTCCACACAGCCCCGGAGGCTATGTGATCCTTTATCGCCATTGGTCCATCCACGACTGCTCAGTCATGCTCTTGGCATGCTTACTGATGCGTCTTTCCGCCATTGGACGATTCCCCTTTGCTCAGTCATTCTTGACTCATACCGAGTCATGCTGACTGATGCGCCTATGATACATTATCACTATTGGACAATAATGCTTTCTATTTCATATTCTATGGAACCCCGCGTCCCTTAGGGCACAGGGCTTGCTGGTTATGGATACGGATCTCCGATCACGCCACAACATGTACATACCATAGAAAGTCTATATAAGACCAGGGATTTCTAGCACTGGATCACCAGTCTAGTTCTCCTTGGAGTTTCCCCTCAGATCCTCCTCAGAACCACTGGGTTGATCCTAGTGCTAAGCTAGTCTTAGGACTCCACTAGTGTCCGTTTCCAACACTAGTGCCCCCTATCCTATCCTATTGGTCTTTTGCCTCTACGTGTCCGCCTAGAATCCTCATCGGATCTTTGGGTTGTTTCACTTAGTTGACGACAAGCACACTGGCACCAATTCCTCCAGGAATACCACTATACAATTCAACACCATCCTGGAAAAACAAACCCAGCAGATCCTCTGTCCTGAAGATCAGACTTTGCAAAGGAGGTAGAGTCAAATACTCAAATACAAGTTCTTTCTTCTTCTGTATTTACTTTGTCTTTACCTACTGATTCACCTTCTCTATTGAAGTCAAAACCAAACTTGTCTGAGATTGAAGTGTCTTCTTCAATGGAGATCCTTCCCAAAAGGGTGGATACTCGATCTCATTCACAAAAACAGTCAGAAACGATTGAGACAATGATTGAGACAAACCAATACTGTCCAGAACAATTTGTAAAAGATGGACTTAAATTATCTGACTCACCATGGCACATTGAAAACAATCTGATACACTGGAAACACCTCCTCTATATTCCAAATAACCCAGAACTGCAAGAACTCATCATCTGACAAAATCATGACCATCTGTTACATTTTCTTTCTTCTTCTTCTCTCTTTTTCAATACACTTTAATGGACCTACTTTCCTTTACACTGATTACTCACCCCATCCTTGTCATCACCCGCTCCCCTCGTATCTTTTCACTTGTTTCATAATCAGCTTTACATTCTCCACATAGCTTCATTTCATTTCCATTTCATTTTCCTACGTTTGTCCACACCCGCCCTAAAGTACTTTGAGTCTTACTTAAACTCGACGTCGATACCATGTACTACAAGCTAGATCTTACCTTTCTACCTGTATACAATCTCTTCTGAACCTTTGGGAAACCTGAACGTTGCTTGACGTCCCTTTCGCTCTTGATCCTCTTGACTATCACCTTGGGACTTCTTTCCCTTGTGATCCTTCGTCTCCATCGTCTA
>QFEI01001101.1:5640-17278 GCA_003316145.1 Neoboletus magnificus | reverse complement strand
CCCAAATCCACGCGTAAACCAAACGAGAAACCCCACATACCGCGCCGAGCTTGTAGTTCCCGCTAGAAACCTTGGTGATGACCTTGGTATACCACTTTCGTTGCGCCTGACTAGGAGTGACAAAATTGCCCACAACGATCCGGTCCACCTTGGCCCAATCTTGGCTCGCGCAGATCGCCAAATGCGTCACAATGTCCACCTCTGCCTTGGAGTTGAGTCGGGGTCGACGACACAAAGGACAGGTCTTGATGTTGATGACGCGCTCAAAGCGATGATCTTCATTGACAGACGACTCGAACGGCTTCCTTCCAGGAGGAACATCCTCTGAATCGGACGACGCATAGCTAAACTTGCGGGACGAGGGACGGACGGAGGACGCAGTGGAGGACGTCGAGAGTGGCTCTGCCACATGTATCAACGGACGCTCACCAGGCTCCGTCAAGTACGGTTCCGGTGGACCAGGATGCATATACAACGGATTCTCCGTCGGCGATTCGTCGGCCAGCATGACGCTCAAAGGGGGTCCACAAAAGTCCAAGCCCTCCAAAAAGAACTTGCCTGGGCCACGACCGTCAACGTCATCACCTGGCGTGAGCGAGGACCCGCTGTCGCCAAAACTGTCTTCCGTATTCAATCGCTTCCGTTCACTTCTTGGTCGGCAGAGCTCGTTTTCGAGACACATGATCGCTTCGGGTTTCGTCAGTTCATCCTCTGCCGGTCTCTTGCCATATCGGAGGAAGAACGAGTCGATGGTCTGTGTCGAGAGCGTTGATCCGAGTGAATCTAACATGGATGTGATCTCCAGGTGTGACAGTGTGTCCGTATCGTCCGTATCATACTGTTTGAGATATTGACCCCAGAACCGCTGGCGCAGCGCATCGTACGGCTGAAATCTAGCCCTTGCGACGCACGACAGGATTCAGTCCAAAAGGCCCAACCTGGTAACCGGGACAATACAGACCTGAAGCGAAGCACCGGATTGTGTTTTGCTTCCCATGGCATCTCCTTGGCCGTCACCAACGGGAGGTGAAATTCCTTCATCGGATGACTGCCATCATCGTCCTCGCCGTACAAGCCGGTGTTTGGATCCGGCTGTGGCGCATCCTTGACAAGCTCCGAGACGTCGAACCGAGCATCACCCACGTAATCATTTGAAGAGAGCTTGTCCCAATCGAGCACCGTCAGCTGGACCTTGAACGCCGTCTCGTAACGTCGCACATGGAAGAGGAGCTTCTCATCCCAGGTAGGGTTCAGGGAATGCCGAATCACGCGCGTGCGAAACACCTTTTTCCCAAACGAGATCACGACAAACGGATCCATGTCCCAGCCGGTACGCGTCACTGGAGCAATCGCACGGACAGCGCGAGCAGAGACATTGGTCATCGTCAGTTGTCCAACGTGAAAGGCCATCACTCACTGTTTTTAAGCCTCGGGAGATCCGTCGCCCCTTGAATCTCCAGCATCACGATCCCGACGATGTCGTTCGCCGCAGAAAAGTTGTAGTCGGCATTCTTACACGTCGCCCACGACCGCTTGAACCGTTTCTTGGTGGTAGTGCTCATCGTCGGAATGGACCCCGCACTTACGGAGCGACGATGTCCAAAATGAGGAAGGATCGGTGAAGGTGGTGGGACAGGCGATACCCTCCCCGGCGCCGTCGCCGGTGGAGGGGCAACCATAATAGACGGTACCGTTAAATCGAATGTATGAGGCGTGGGCGTGGGTGCGCCCTCGTATGACGGGCGCGTCGACAGTGGTGGTCTGCGAACAAATAACTTTGGTAGCTTAGTGCGAGATGCTGTTGGAGTGACGGGCGTAGGTGTCGTCGACCCCACGACGGGAGAGGGTCGGGCGGTACCAGGTGTCTTGCTCTGATCGGGCCCGGGACTTTTATCATTAATGTGGATCATGGGCGGGGGAATGTAGAGACGGGACAGTGGTGGGATATCGTCCTCGTCATCTTCATCCGAGTCATTCTCGTCTTCGTCAGAACTGATGCCACCATCGTCTTCAAACGCGGGCCCAACGAGATGAGATCGGAGAGTACCAATGCCCTCCGTCTGGAAAGATGTCTCCTTTAGGACTTCCTAAAAAGGAGCCGAACATGAACTTACGGGCGGCGCAGACACAAGACTCGGACGGGAGCGTTTGGCGAGTTCACGAAAGACGTCATCAAAGCCCATCAATGATTGGGTATTTGGGGGGGTGACAAACCCAAGTTTGATTTGCACTGAGCCAGAGGCGTGCGTCGTCGCCCGAGTGGATACGAGCGATAGGGACGACGGCTGGGAATGAGCAAAAGACGTGAGCGGGAGTGGGGCTAGCTGTACGATGACATGCACCTTGTTCCGATCGTCGCCAAAACCAAAGGCAGTCCCCTCTCTGAACCAATCCTCCAACGGGAGCGCGACCTCGCCGAGGTACTCCTTCCTGAGCATGCTGTCCTTGTCCCAGACGACAATCTCGATTGTACCGAGTCGATCGGCGAGGGAGAGGTAAATGGGAAAATCAAAGGTGGCATCTTTCAAACTAAACTCTGGGTTCGTATTGCGCTTGATGACGGGGGTGTTGTGTCTCGTGTTCAGCAAGGAGACGACGACGAAGCTGGTCAGAAATGGATTGAGACGGTGTTTGTGACGAAGCGCGGGCGTGGCTTACGGATCGCAGGAGCTGTGTTTGCTGCGGGAGCAGAGGTCTTTACAGCCAAGGACCTGTAGACGGAGCAGGACGACGGGGTGCTCGCCCGGGGAAGGGGAGAGGGTGCTCCGTCCGCTGCCGCGACCGCCTGAGACACGCGCCGGGAAGCGAGCGGCGGTCTTGAGGGCACGGCCAATCTTCTGGGCCTTCTTGGGGACGGGAGGGAGCATGGAGAGAGTGGGATGAGAGCGCGGCACAGCAAGAGCCACACGCAGCCCCTAGAAATGTTTTCGGCAGAAAGACAAGCCGGAAATAAGAAGCTGGGATTAGGGTGCACATGGTGGCACACATGTCGAATCAACCAAACCCAAAAGTCCCGATTCAAACCGTCAGACTGTCTATTACGTTGCAAATATCCTAAACCAGTCCGAATCATGTGTAGTGGTATCGAAAAGTCCGAAAATGTGCTTGATAAAGGTCCCAATGGGATGTCTATGCAAAAGTATCCCCATATGCTTTTTGGAATCACGACAAGAATACCATCGCAAACACAACACCGGCGATACTAGCAACGGACGAGATACCGATGGCCGATGCACTGTTGGACGTCGGCGCAGCAGCACCAGCGGTTGATGAACGCGTAGCACCAGGCGAACCGTTCACACCGGTGGCGGTGCTTGCTGCGCTACCGGTAGGAGTAGGCAGGTTTTTGTAGAGGTCGGTTGAGTGGTAGGTGACACAGTTGGACGAGGAAGGGACAACCGGGGTGTATGGAACGGTGGTGATCGGGCCCAACGACTCGGGAGGCTGGAAGTAAGTGGCAGTGTGACCACCCGTGGTATAGATGCCAGGTGGGACCATATTGTCACCCTCACAGACTTCAAACGTGCCGTTCTTGGCGTTGTTCGGAGCATTGTACTCACACCCAAGACGATCATAGATGTTCTGGCAATACTGACCCTGGTTAGGGAGACCAGGGTCGCAGGCCTTCAGACAGAAGGTACTACCACCCATGAAGCTAGCACGGGTCAGTATGCGCTTCGCTAACAAAAAGAGACAACCCACAGCGTCCAATCCCTAACCTGTTGGTAGCTATCGTTATTGCCACCACTGCCAGAGAAGGCGTTCGAGTACATGAGACCGCCAAGAGGGTTACCACGCTAAATGACACATGAGAGAAAGTTGCAACTGAGAGAGAACAAACCGACCAGGTCAGCACCATGCGGATCAAGTTCTCCTCCATAGTCATTGGCGGCCAAGTTGACCTGCGTCTGGTCGATGAAACCGGCGATCTGAATATAGTTCGGAGTCTTGATGAGTTGGACACCGGTGAGGGCGCCCTGGGGAATGAGACGGGTACCGTGGCCGTGTTTGGAGCACCACGCGATTTCCTGACCTTCGGTGTCGCCGATAGTGGAGTTCGGCTTGGGGGGAGCCCAAAGGCAAAAGTCTGAAAAGCAGTCAATCAAACGGTCAGCGTTTACAAATGTAGATGTACCGTCTATGTGGTTGGCAAAGGCCGTCTGGCACAGTGATTGCTGGTTCTCAGTTGTGGAATTGCAGATGTTGTACCCGATTTGAGGACCGCGGAGGGCGGCGGTGTTGTAGTCGACCTGTTCAGGCTAATCGACAGATGAGCACAAGGGAAAGTAAGATAAAAGATGGACTCACGATTCCATTCGGGTAGGCATAGGTCTTGCTGTAGAGGGGGGTGGGATCAGCAGGATCGGGCTGGGCAAATACGATGGAGGCGGCGGCGACAGCCAATAGTGCGGAAAGAGCGGAAGGAGGCATTATATATAGTGATGGTGATAGATAAATTTAGAATGGGAGGCGGTACAGCGGGAGAAGAAGAAATGAACCAAATTAGAAAGGCTGACGAGCGGGATCGACTCAAATATCTCTCGGCTAATCCCGTCGGCATTTTCCGGCAACCCGCGCACTGACCACAGCACGTGATCTAGACACGACCCATAAACACCAAGTTGCAGCGTACGCCACCCTCATACTCTCCCTCACCATGGCCAAATCCACGACAGGTTCGTCCTTTGCCTGCAGCTATCAGCACTAGCCTCACCTGTTCCTAGCCACGTCCACCAAGACAGCCACCAAACGCGCTAATGCCAAGACCTCCAAACAAGGTGGGTGTACATATTGTCTCCGACGTGCAGGTGGCTGGACAGACGTGTAGACAAAGAGGACAAGCCTAAGCGCGCCCCTTCAGCATACAATCTTTTCGTACAGGCAAAGATGAAGGAGTGGAAGGAGAACAACCCCGGCGTACCCATCAAGGAGGCCATGATCGAGGTGTGTGCGCATACATCCACCTCCTATCTGCCTCATGTTCGCGCCAGATCGGTGCGCTGTGGAAAGATGCCCCAGAAAACCCTAATCGCGGCAAGGAACCAAAATCTAGAAAATCCAAAGCCAACGCGGGCAAACCCGCTCCCAAGGCCAAGCCAACAAAGAAGCCATCGCCCCAGTCGAGTGACGGGGAACACTCGGGCGAGGAGAGTGAATGGTACGTTCGTTTCTTTCCGACGACCACCGCCTGCTAATTTTTTTCGTAAAGAGCGAATATTTTTATTGCGTTACTGTATTTCTTTAGAGGGCATCTGCATGTATGCGCCTCGTACGGTTAATGACACGCGGGTTTGTTTGTCACGTGACATGCGTCATACTCCTTTCCCAATTAGGAAGGTTCTCCTATCCAGAATGACGACGATGACGATGTGCAGGGGACACTACTTAAGCGCGAGTGAGACCGTCCCATTTCCACCACACGACCATGGACGAGACATCTTCCGTCATCGCAGCGCTCGACGCTGGCAAACTTCCCACCCAGCGCCAGCTCAATGCCATCACCGACTGGATCCTCCTCAACATCATTCCCTCCGACGCATCCGAGCTCGACAAGCTCTCCCAGCCAGGCAGAGCCATCGCTCGCAGCCTCGCCGACGTGCTCGCCGCATACAAGCAGTTGGGCGCTAACAAAAACTGTGCATCCCCTATTTTCGCCTTGCCCTCCCCTCGTTGACCCATCTCCCGCAGATGACAATCTGGTCCAAGACACCCTCTGGCATCTGTCCCAGGGTGACTTGTCTGCGACCCGCGTCGAGGCCATCGACGTCAAGGAGGCGACCGCCGACATGAAGGCCCTCCGCGCCGCTCTCAAGAGTCTTCTCAAGACCCTCTGGGCGAACATCAGCGGTGAGAGAAGTAACCTCCTCGGCGACTTGGCTTCCTTTATACGGCTCGCCTTGGCTGATCTCGCAGAGGCACTCGAGGCGCAGGCTGCTCACACCAAGCAGAGCCTCAGAGAGTCGGAGAGCGAGGTCCAGCGAGGCGAGAGGGATCCCCTCGGACGGAAAATCAAGACGGCGGAAGAGGAACGCGAGGAGGCGGACCCCAAGGCCAGATTCGAGAAGACCATGGATACGGTTAAAGAGGCTGGCTCAAAGGCCATCGGAGCCGGTCAGACCGTCAAGCTCACTGCGGAAGAGAAGGCTGCGAGGGCGCGTGCACGGCTTGCCGAAGCTTTTGACCAGGTTAGATAGAAACCCCGCTATTTTCCGTCGATCTTAACACTCGCCACAGATTTGTGATCGTGCTCAGAACGATGAGGAATACAAGCACGCCTTGTCTACCATCTTCATCATCGCCTCCAAGTGGTTGGATCGGACGCTTGATACGGCCGCTACCGCTGACGAAACGACGTCACTCGACACCTTCATTGATGACCTCACTGAAGAAAAGCATGTGCACCATGCCCTCGTCAACATCCGTACCCTATGTGAGCGACTCGCGGGCGGAAGATCCCTTGATGAGCTGGGTGCAAAATTCCGGGCCTGCGCTCTCGACGTCAAACAGGATAAGGATCTCAGGGCCTGGTTCGAAGTGTTCTTTACCCACGTGCGCAATGGTCTCGAGACTCCAGGTTACGCGCATAGCCAGCAAGCAGCAACGAAGCACGAGCAGCTTGAGCGTCGCTGGAAGGAACTCGTCGATAACCATTCAGAAGTTGCGAAAAAATGGAAGGCGGACCTGGAGACTTTCCGTGGCGAACTTCGCGAATTCCAACAGGGAATCGCCGATGATGCCGACTTGCGTCGCGCGAGGGAGGCGCACGCTAAGCTTGTTCGCAGCGTTGAGACGACCGCCGTTGCCAGCGGGGGACTTGGCTTGCAATCTGCGTTGGAGCATGCGGTTTGGTTCTGGCAAGATTTGTTCAACGTATATGCGCAGCGCGTCCTCCTAGTGTTGAAGAGTATCCCCATACCTAGGTGGGTTATTCGTCATGAAAGGACTGCACAACCTGACAAGTTTATAGGACCGAGTATGTTGACCGTGAGGTCGAGTTCGTGCTTGAGAATCTTGATATTTCCTCCCTCAATCTTCTTCCGGGGCACGCATACTTGCGAAATATCACAGAGATTGAGATTGCGGCGCCTGGCGAGACCCGGGCTTCGAGAAAGACCGCATTCGGGACCTCCACTCACATCCGTCTCCAAGCCTTGCAGCTCTTCCTCAGAGACGTCTCCTTCTTCTACAAGGACAAAACGTCCACCATTGGGCCAAACGAATTTATCGGTATCATGCAGTTCAATCTCCCAACACAGGGTCTCGACGTCGACTTCAAGTTTAGGCTGATCCCAAACACGGAAGAGGGTCTCGCTGAACGCGAGCGATCCAAGCGCTTCTTCAAGATTGACCGTGTGAACGTTAAGTTGGCCGACGACATCAAGTTCGCAGTCAAGGAATCCAACCACCGTATCATCGCCTCTGTGTTTAAGCCGGTGCTCGTGCGCCACTTCCGGGATGCGGTCGAGCGAACGCTTGAGGAGCACATTAAGAGCGTCTTTGATTTTACAGATGCCATCGCCTTTGATATCTCGAAACGTTCGGAAGTGTTTGCGGATACTGGGCTTGGCCCCGCCGCAAGCTTTGCCGCCGCGATTTGGAGCGAGATCGGTCATCTTAGGAAGCTGGAGGGTGGCGTATTGACTGGATGGAAGGCGACTAGTACCGGGATCATCAAGGAAGGGCGTGAGGGTGGACCCACCATCGCCATGGGAGCTGAGCCTCAGATTCTTCCTGGCGAGAAGCACGGTCCGTTGGGTGCAGAGGTGCCCGGTGTCCCCCTGGAAGGAAAGAAGGCTGCGGAGCGCGCCAAGGAGGCGGGTCAGGAAGGACTGAAGCGGGTGCAGACGTTCAGGGAGAGCGTGCGGCAAAAGGAAGCAGAGGAGAAGAAGCGGGTGGGTTGGGAGAGCGCAGCATTTGATATTGTATAAAGGCTCGGTTCTCTGCCTGTACTTGTAACCGGTCGAGGTTCGGGTATGTGATTTCTCTCGATGTGTGGTAATGCAAAGAGTCATCCTGACTCTGGACGAGTTGAAAGTGCTGGGACTCCAGAGGAACTCGAGCGACCGTCTCATCTGTCTAAATTGGGCTTCTACAATATAGATAACGTGACCCCCCTTGTTTATCCCAACCACGTCCGAGACTTGGCCACGTCCGCAAGATCATCAAGCACCCCACCATCGTAAAGTTTGAGCTGATCTCCCGCCATCAGTATCCGCCACCTTTTGACCCAGATCCTTGTCTGCACACTGTAGAAGCTTCATCGATCCGTACGTGCCCCGTTCGGTGTAGATAAAGAGATAGTGCTCACAATGGGTGTGCCGCTGGGAGCATCTCGTCCATCTATGTGGACCGCGTCGGCTTCGTTCGCTCGGACAGATTCTGCACACTCGCACTCGATCCGACTTGTGTAACGATCGATCTCCGCGCCTGCACAGGCCCGACGATCTGTTCCGACTTTGAGTCGGGTGTTTGCGGTCGCTGCCAAGCGAATGCCGCTAGATCTCTCTGCGTCTCCACTTTGAACTGATAACCCATCGTTCACATCTCCACAGACCGCGCGCATTTTTTCTCCCCCACCGTCTCGCACCGGAAACCGTCCAGGCGTCAACGCACCAAACTCGACACACCAGCACAATCTCCGCATCCCATCCTGGGTACGGTCTTGAATCAATCGGATCATCGCTCCCTCAAGCAAACCCGATCGCACTGTATCATTGCTGCCTGGACAATGATACAACTCTGCCTTTGTATCCGGCTCTCTGGTAGTCGGCACGTCCTTGACTGCGCTGCGATCGATAACGGCCACGGGATCTCACGCATCCAACGTCGTCTGGGAGTGTCTTTGCACAATCGTGCTCGCCGAGCGGCCGTCTGTGGTACGACGTACCGCTGTGGGAGCAACATGAACGCGTGGCGGCGTGCCCGTTCTCCGACGCCCATATATGCGTGCGATACGGATGTTCATGTGGGCACGTCATCCGTCAGGCATCCGGGGAAGTGATAACAATTGCAATGAGTCGATCTTATGGCAATCGTTATCACTTTGTTGGAGCGACAAGTCGGAATCCGTGGGGCGCGGTTTGTCGCTCACGGTTTGCGTTCCACGCCACCCCGGTGAGTACCACGAGAACAAATGAATCATTGTATACGTTTTACTCATAAGCTATAGATGCAAACAAACAACAGGGCTCAACGTCCGTGGTTTAATCTGGGCAACGTGTTCTGCGATAGCTCCTAAATCTCTCATTCCCTGGTCTTGCTTGGTCTGGAAATAATGTGCGCACGAACATAGTTGTTGTAAATCTCGTCCGACGTCAACAGAGTGTCGGTGCTCATGGTGGTAGGATACAGGAATGCTGATAATGGCTGCAACATATCACCTTGTTAACGGCAGGAAACATGGCAGTACGATGAAACATTCATCTTACCTCGTGAAACTCGACGAATGCGGCGGCTGTGACAACCAAAAAAAAAGGAGAGAGGGGAGAAGATGGGATTAGCGGCCTTCTCTCTGTTCAATATCAAAACCCCGGCTCACATTGAGGAATGTAGCCGTCACCCAGAAGGCCGGTGCCACCATGAATTTTCTTCTTGTATCCCTTGATGTCGGCGTGATTGTTTGTGTAGAGCATTAAACCGGCCTCTGTGCACAGAAATGACACAGCCTTTTCAGAACCGTGAACGTGGTAGGGGGTACACATGCTTACGGTTCGAGTCGAACTCGACGGCGAGACCGGACTTGTCCGAAGAGAGTTTTACCACAGGGTCGTTTCGGGCGGTCAGTATATCGTTGACGAGATCGAGCGTGTCTGAGAACTCGGTGAGGGGAATCCGGTGAGGGGAGATGAGGTTGAGGTCAGATCGAGGGCTCAATAAATAGTAATGGTCTTGCAAAAAAAAAGTGAGTGGTTTCAAGGTTTGGGGGGCGGAATAAGTAGTTGACGTACCATAACCGATCCCAGGGAATAGGTCACCGATACGCTTGTTATCATGAACGTGTGCGCCACTGCTATTGTCGGCCGCCGCCACGGGAATGTATCGTCCACTGGGCAAGGAGTTGGGCTGTAGCTCAGCAATGTGGCTTGCCTAATGGGGTAGCAATGACGACTTAGTCCCGAGGGAATAGCACTCATAAAACATGAGTTACCTTGATAGTCAAGTCATGGTTCAAGACCTTGAGTGTTTCCTCACCCTCCTGCAGGCTGGCATCGAGATTAAAACCCCAGTGCTGAAAAACGACGAATGTGTGCGCAAGCTCAAGTTCCGACTCTATCACACATACCTGCGTTAGGTTGATTGGAGTTACTTTCTTTTGGCCTTGGGGTAGGTCGACGAGCTTCGCACGATAGACGATGACAATGCTGCCAAGTTCGTGTTGCGAGGCGGCCGAAGGCTCCAGCTTCTCCGGTGGTAACAGCGTGACGAGCGTCTCCAGATACAGGGTCCCATTGTATCCCTGATCACCGTCGGGGGATGTTAACGAGAAGATCACCGCGGTCGCATCCGTTCTCGTCGTGATCGAATGTATTTCCGTCTTGGTAAAGAGTGTCGCGTCGTCCAACCGCGTGTGCTTCTGCCAAACACTAGAGTCAAACCCCTCAGGGCCACCATGAAGGGATACTTCAGGACTTTCTGTGCGAGACACAGGAAGACGGGTCAGCAGGGCCCTGTCTTGCAGCGCTCAAGTTTCAACAAGGAGTATCCGGACGCACCATTCGTGAGCGCTTCAAAGGAAGATGTGATGCCATTCTTTTCGATGAGGTGCGTTCCAGCAGGCACGCGGTTGGCGTATCGCCCGATGGTGGTGTTCGTGTACTTGACGGCATCGTGATCCTTGGGATCCTCCGGACCGATTACAATGTCGTGCGTCTAGAAAAGGGAAAGTATATTAATGCCCACAATTGAACCGTCTATGGTGGATCAGGGTTTCACCCCGATACGTGCCTTTCCGTTGACCTGAACGATGACCCTATGAATGGTGATGCCACGAGGAAGGATCTACGTAAATCGTAGCAAAGCCGATCAAGCTCGACTTGAACAAAATGACATTCCCACAGTACGGCATCGGCCTACCTCGACTGCCAACGTCGGGGTGAGCGAGCCCGGGAGGGCGAGCCAGATGGGTTTGTACGGGTCGGACATGGCTTATATCTGATGGAGGTATTCGTGGTGGTAGATGAAGTCGAGGGGCTCCGCTGCCACTCGATTCCATCCCTTCAGGCGATCGCGCCAGCGCCGCCGCGTGACGTGCGGGACCTAATCCTCATTTGACTTTGTCACTGATCGCGCAACCGACTTTATAAGCTAGCCTACTTAAGGCTCCTCCTCTCTTCCGGCGCCACCGGTACCCATTCACCCATCGACTCGAAACCCGATAGATTTATTATCAAACCATGTCGAACCCGCTTCCGCCTGATCATTTTCTCAGTCAGCCTCGTCCAGACTTCGTCGTTGGTGGAATGGATGGTTCTGTCGACACAACCACCCTTGCCGCACACGATTTCGATGTCGACACACGAACTGGCTTCATGCCCCCGGATCCCCCCATTAGCCGCCTCCCCATCGAATGGGAGCCATGGGAGATGGTCCTTGACCAAGCGTTGTCGACGAAACTGCAGCTTGCAGTGAAACAGGCTCT
>QFEI01001099.1:0-20702 GCA_003316145.1 Neoboletus magnificus | reverse complement strand
CGTTTGAGTCATGATGCATCATGACCGTTCAAAGTTACAGTGTATTAAAGTGTATTTTATGCAAGTCTATCTTTGCACCCGCAACGCTATGCATGATGATATATTCCTGTGTCAAGGGAGCTGAAAGACAGACTACTACTGCAGGGTAACACTCATCCATGTCTAGTTGCAGTGGTACATGGTTGTCGAAGTAGCGTCGATGGATGGTTGAACGATCAAATCGATTATTCCCACAAACCGCTTACGTAATATTACAGTCGCCATGAACTGCCGAGAGTCCGGGGAGGACTCAAATGAGTGTGAATGTCGAGAAAAACAATTACCGGATAACATTATTTAATTCGAAGATCTTTAAACCTACGGACAAACCCAGAGAAAACCGAATGATACTGAGCGATTGGATTCACAGGGGATGTTTCCAAAGTGCGGTGTGAGGTCATAAATACCCCGTATGGGGTAGCTGGACACGTATGGTAAAATGCGTCATCATGTCGCTCGTGTATCAGCATAGCTTCAATGCTCGGTTTGGGCTAGGCGAGCCTCCAACCAGTCTACAAAGCACTCCGGGGGATCTGCAGCAGGCTGGGCGTATATCTCGTCCAGGATCTGTTGCGCAACGACAGGACCGCACTGCTCCGCTCGCCCGAAGCCTGTCATGAAGTCTCTGCGATATGCGTCCTCCGAGACGTCGAAAAGTGCAGCCACAGTGCTCATTTGAGGGCCAAGGACACTTCCGAAACAGTGCACGCGTAACAGCACCGGGAGAGCAATCAAGGTCGGGAGCTCATCTGTGAGACCATGGATTTCATCGACGATCTCCTCCAGTGTCTTGTTAACCTCCAAGAAAGGATCGTCGGCGACCTCAAGCAGCGACGCCAATGCTTCCAATTGGACAAAGGCTTCATCCACCGCCTCGCGAGCGACTTGGGTGTGAGTTGGGCGAGGAAAGTGTGAGAAAATCTTGTACAGCGCCTTCGCGTCGGCTGCGGCCGTGGACGTAACTACTGGCGGTGCTGGTCGCGGGGAAGCACGTTTCAGGTTGAACAGTCCAGTGGGAGAGGTGACCGACAGAATTCCTGGGGATGGTGTACACGAACCTTTCTCAGCGAGTGCCACCTTTGCAGAGCTTTGGGTTGTCATTGGGCGGTGTGATAACGCGACAAGCGCTCGCCACAGGACGGAAATCAGGAATGAGGCAAGCAATGTGTGTGCGGGGGAAGTGCTCGCATAACGTGCAAGTGCCCGGCTGTATACGGGAACAGAGGACTGAAGCGCAGCGATAGAAGGGTGAACAGATCCCTTCACTTTGTGAGGGGTCGCTTTAACAGGGGTTTCCAATGCGTCAACGAGGGGGATCAATTCCTCCTTGATTCCTGTGATGAGGGGGGTAACGACACGACCAATGAGGGAAACGAGCCCTGCACGTATGGGCTTCAGTCCATCTCCACGGCTGTCAGTGTCAAGACCTAAAGCCATATCATCGAAACTCGAAAGCAGCTCTCCAGCAAAGTCCGCGATGGCTAGTGCATGAAGCTGGGTTGCATTTGGGGTCGATATCTGAAGAGTGGGTGGTGACGGCTGAAGAAATGCAGTGGAGGATAGCAGGGGTAGAAGGAGAGTTGACAAATTGTTCAAGAGAACAGACAGAGGCTTGTGGAGGACACGCAAGATAGCCCTATATAAGTGCGTATTATCACGTGCCGCTCGTAATTCACTGGAAATGCATTAAGCGGACTAGAGGAGAGCAGGCCGGATCGCAACGTACGAGGAAATCAATGCGCCCAAGGCGCGGCCATGACCACTGGGGATTGGACGTCTGCCTCTGACCAGCTCGTTCTGCAAGGAAGGGCCGGTTGGGTGAGCGAGCGCTTTGGACACAGCTTCATTCAGTCGTAAGTCGAGCGCTTCTAGATACGATCCATCTTGAATGAGAGAAGCGCGGCCGGGAAAAGCCGCTGGTGCCAGGGAGATGCGTCGAAGATTGTAAGGGGCTTTCTCCGCGACCACAGACGAGTCAGGGGGGGTGGAAGGGGAGGGAAGACGACTGGTGGGACGAAAGATGGATGGGTTCTCGAGCGTGTAGATCATTTCAACGATTGGGCTTGATGAGCTGTGGTCGTCGAGCAGTACCGAGGTAAGGGAAGCTATCCCATGAGCCAGAAGACGAGGCCAGGGGTGATTGCGAATTACGAGGGAGACAGGACTCAAGGAGGATGGTCCGTGTCAACAAGAGATACGACAAGTGGTGCGAAGCGAAGAACGTGGAGGGTTAGGCGCCGAGTGCTGAGTGGGCTCAGGTAATGAGCCTCTGAGCCGGCAGGGTAATGAAAGCACAAACCTGTAACCTTGCGAGTGTAAGAGCATAAGTTACTTCAAAGTTGTGGAAAGCTTGCTGAGGTCAGAAGACGACTGGAAGAGATCAAAAGAGATCCTTGTCAAAAGCCTTGGCCCGTCCCAATTTTCGGCACGAGTCTCACGCCAGCCCCTATCACGTGTTACACTACTGCCATTACAGTGATAATAAATCGTGTCTGTGCTCGATCTATCTCTAGATATCCTGCATCAACCTCTTGATCGAGGTACGTAGCTCTAGGTCGTTACAACGTAGGCGCCATAGACAACTCTCGTCTTCCCCCTCTCGCAGTCGGAGAGTTGCACGCTGCTGAGGTTCTGAGCCCTGGACAAGGACCTTGAGCTCGCCTGGAGGAATAATCGAGGTGAGTCAGAAAAGGATTCCTACAGGATCCGCACGCACCTTCAAACGGAGGTTGATCGGTAGCAATCACTCTCATCCGATACTGTAGTGATTGCAACAGGCGCACGATCATGTCCAACGAGGCTTCACACCAACCTCGGACATCTGTATTCTCCATAGAGTCCCACGCAGCCCTGAAATCAGTGTCTACTGACACTTCTTTTGCAGGTTCCACAATGAGCGGGAAATCGAGTGCGATGAGGTCAACCCGGGATACCTATCATGCTGGATCAGATCAGACAGGCAACGCCCGAGTAACGTGACAAACCAAGTCATCCTGCGGTGGCTGCGCCTCGGACTCATGTATTTTTCCGGTCTATTTTGTTTGAGCCACCGGCTGGGGAACGACCAGAATGAACCGTACCTCAAGCGCATGGAAGGGGCTCTGTGCCGCTGCCAGTGTTAGCTCCCCCGGAGTGATAGTCTTGGCAAGCTCATTCAACGAACTCGAAGTGTTACTTGCACGAGACACACTCCTTGTCCTGCCCTCCTCGCTTGAGACGGAACCCTTCGGTCGCCGTGGGCTGGAGAGATACCTAAGGCTAGGAACGGGTCGCGGAGCTGCATAAGCCTCGTATCGCAACTTTCTTGCAGATGCTACCCCCCGAGAAGACGAGAAATCCAACGACTCTTGTCGCCCCGAGGATGTAGTTCGGGAGGACCGTGGGGACGTGGTATTTGGAGTTGATCGATAATTCGTCAACGCGAAGAGGAAGTCGGGCAACTTGTCCAGAGTTAATGATTCCTTGCCACCAACAATGGTATGTCAACTCACAGAAGATGACGATGCCCCCGAAATAATCTCGGCAAGAACACGTCGCTGGGTAGACAATGTCAAGAATTGATCACATCTCTGGTATTAGAAGTCAACAAACAAAGCCGCACTGCGTACGTTGGACTTACTCTGCGGAGATAGGTGCCAGTGTGTTGCGACAGTCGGTGGACAGCAGCAGTAACTTCTTCAGGGACCTCATCACACTCAACAGATAATCTCAGCATCGTGAGTAAGCATGCGTCTTGAACGGATGCTTGGAAAGGGTCATCAAGCTAGTTTCCGCACAGGTTGGTCAACTCACGAGCGTAAGAAACCAGTCTCGATGCTATACCACGGAGCATCTCCGCAGGCGATACTGAGACCTTACCACAGTACTCGCTTACGAGGGCAGAAATCACAACCATGAGTGTTGGTCCCACACGCGCATCCGGCTCCGTCAGAGACACAGCCAGCGCAGTAATGCATGATATTCTAGAAAAAGTTTCTCCTTCGAAAGTGTCAGGAAAGCCTATGCTGTATGGCGAGTGGAGCGTACTTTCCCGGATCCCATTCAGGATCCGCTGGACACTGAGGTCGAGGACCGGAAGATCTTCTGTCGGGCCGTGCTCTCTCCCTTCAGCCACCGAAAAGAGGTCTTTCAAACGGCTTGCATATCGCTCTACGTCATTCGCATCTTGCATGTCGATGACTTCAAGCAGACGTGAAACATATTCATTTTTGTCGGACAGAGAGAGGGATGGCGACAGGTTGTGCAGAGCCTGTGAGTAATATGTCTCAATGATAATTGGATCAACAGAATGGAGAATCTTGAGTGTCTGGTGGTAGAAATTGTCAGCGCATCCACTGATACGACTTAAGAGTGAATTACCGTCTTTCTGATCAACCCATCCGGCGAATCGAGAAGCCTCATAACCCCCTGAACCTCCCATTCGTCCAAAATGGCTATAGTGTTGGGATGTGTCCCAGCCCAGATGCTGGGGTCTAGACAACTCAAGCAGCATACAAATAAATACAAGTCGTTAGGGTCTCTATAGGAGAGAAGATGGCGGATGCTGGTGACAGCAATGGACGATGACTGAGATTCACGGAGTTCCTCTGGACTAACGGTTGACAAAAGCATGAAGGCCTCACGGAGTACAGCTGCGCTGTGCTCAGCCAACGCAACTACAACATATATGCTCTTACCTCGCATTGGTGCTTTCGACACGCGCTTGATGACATCGAGGACAACGGGAACACTCCCTGATTCAAGTCTGACGGTGCGTTAAACCCATGTTGTAAGGTAAAGGTAGCCTGCGCACTAACTTCATCTCGCCCCTGCGAAGTGTCCGCAGGATGCTAAATACAGTGCTTGGTTCGCCAGACTCGCGATACTGATGCTGTAACTGGGAGTTCAGAAGATTTCCAAGAGATTCCGAATGTTTGAGCTTGAGATGTGATTAGAACAAGGAAGAAGGGTACACAATCTACACACTTTCCCTGCAATTGTTGATATTGATGCAATCCCAGAAGGGTCAGCCCCTAGACGACGCCGTATCATGTCTTCCAGACGTCCCAGACGTTCAGGATCGTGTTGGAAAAGGATGTGATACGCCATTAGGGCACGTCGCCGCACAGCCACGCTACAGCCAGGGGCGTGAAATACGCCGGTTAGGGTACAGATAACAACGCTGCTTACGATTGATGTTGGAGGAGAGTCTGCAGGCGGGTATCGACGGCAGGGATGACGTCCTCGTTAGGGATTTGTGTGAGTACATCGAGAGCGAGACATATTCGAGCTACAGAGGTACTTTCCAAGTCCTACAGACCTGTCAGGGACGTGCCACAAGCTACTCCACAACAAGGACGCTTACCTTGCGTAACGTGTTGACCAACATGAGCTGAAGTTCGTGATTTGGAGGCATTAGTTCCGCGCAGAAGATATAACCTGGATGCCGAGTTTACTCAAATAGCTCTGCGTGGACATCGATACACACCGATTTTCTTGTCCATCGGGGACCGACCAAGCTCCGCAAGATTTACAGCATGTGGGAAGGCGAATTCCAGGTCCCCAGGGCCAGCAGCAGACAGAGACATTGTACAATGCAAAATTAAGATCAGGCATTCTTTGCATTCTCTCTATGAAGGACTGGCTTGAAGAGCAGTTGAAACATATTCAGGAGGCTCTACGCACAATCGATAGATGTGGCTGTTGGAGATTGCGGCGTACAACGTCAAGCTCGTTCAGAAGAATCTGATCGGCGGCTTGGGGGGAGGCTGCGTTTTCGACCTTACGCACGAGAGCATACTGCGCGCGACTCATTGCGCCTGACGAGATGAATGGAACATCCATGATAGTTGACTGTGAGCAGTGTAATGGACCAAGAAAGAGTTGAGCTGGTCACCGCTGCTGGATGCTGAAATTGCGTGCCTCTGGTCGGGTGCTGCGACTGATCCCCGCTAGTCAGGTCAAGAATAGCAAGAAGGCCGTCGTTTATGCTGTGACGGTGCTTAAACCGATCACTAATAACTCATGAGCGGTGATCCTGGACTGACGTGTGCCGAGTTGGCAAGTAGGGATAGTTGTCGAGCTTGCCACCAAAACATCCTGCAACATTATTACGCTTCAGACTACCATCATGTCCTCATCACCAAACCAAGCAGCGGCGGCTGCAGCCCACTCATTCAATAAGGTTCTAAATCAACACAAGTCGTCGAAATCAAGGCGGTCCGGAGATGTGGATGAAGGACTGAAGAAGCTCAGACGCATGATTCTTGTCGAGGGCATTCCGTCCAAAATTGTTCGCAGCAACGCAGCAGTGAACAAGCCGATCGTTTACTGATGTCTTCTTTCGTAGGATTCCACTCTTCGTCCTCGAATATGGAAAATTCTCCTACGGGTCGATGACATTTCAGCAGAGACATTTCTACAATATGTTTCTCGTGGTCCATGTGAAGTTCGGGAGAAAATCAGGAATGACACTTTTAGGTGAACCTCACTGTTCATCGCGGTGGTACCCAGCTCAACTTTGCGAAGGACCCTAGCGACGGATCGTGGCTTCAAGGAGCGGGTCCGCGAAGACATGCTCGTTCGGCTGCTGGACGCTTTCGTATGGCGGAATCATGGTGCGTTGTCGATCATCCTCACAAAGCGACCATAGAACCCAACATGGCTCAACTATTGAGTTACAGACCGCCAGGAGACACAGCAACTTGGTTTCACATACGTCCAGGGAATGAACGTACTCGCTGCCCCATTCCTGTATACCATGCCTTCGGAACTTGAAGCATTTTTTTGCTTCGCCAAGTTCATCGAAGAATCATGTCCCCTTTACGTGCAGCCAACACTAGAGGGGGTACACAGAGGACTTAAGGTACATCCGTCGTCCTTCCATCCCAGTGGCACCCAGTGGACGGTCGCATTCCACAGCTCCTGGATCGGTGTCTGAAAATAGTAGACCCCGAGCTCTTCGGTTATCTTCGAATGAAGAATCTCTCCGCCGAAATCTACGCATTCCCATGTTCGTTTTGTTTGTTGGTGTCTTCCGGAGCCACGTCGATGAATGACATCTTCTTGCAGCTGTCCTTACGTTATGCGCATGCACGCCTCCCCTGGACCAAGTCCTCATGCTATGGGACTTTCTTCTCGCTTTTGGTGTACACCTGAACGTACTGTGTGTTATTGCACAGTTGCTGCTTATCCGAGATGATGTCATGACTTCCCCGAGGTCTGATCCTCGTGCACTGTGTGTAACATTACGCTCATTCCATTCCATCTAGCCCTATGCGCCTCCTACGAACGTTCCCGCCGCTCGAAGCTGTTCCAGTCATTGGAATAGCGGTCACACTTGTACGAGATCTGCCGGCAGAGCTTTATGACGAACTTGTTCGACATCCATACGATATTCAAGATCTCTAACACCAATTGGCTCCGCTTCACCTATCATCCTCATCAGTGTTCATCAAGTTGGTCGCAGGCGTTCAACAACCTCTTTAATGCACCCAAAATCATGTAGCATACCCAACGTGTTGTTGTATGTAGTCTCCCTTTCTTTTCCCTGTTGTTTACCTTCTCGATCTTGATTCTACGACCCTCCGTTATCCACTGTTCTGTCTTTTGCCTAACTGATGTTACAGTTCCCACTTGTCACCCCTTCACCCATGACTTCTTAAGCCATCCATTGTTTTATACAGCGTTCATGTGTTCACATGGCAACATGCTTGTGGTACGAATGCGAATAGTGTATGGATGTGACCTGAGGCGAGTACAATCAGGCTCTCGTATCTTTCCATGGGAACAGTGCGTCTTTGCCAAGCTTGTCCATTATCAACGCCTCGCTCAACTCGTGCAAGTTCTTTCCGAGCCGCGCATCGCAGGCTTGTGCTATCTCCTTCCCCACCTGACCTGGGTCCGTGAAGTAATATCCTTGCCATCCATTCTGTTCCACGTCGCCAGTGGTCGCCGCCCAAAGGGTACTCATACTGCCCTGCTCCGGGTTGCGCATGAATGGGACAGTGACAGCCTTGAGCAAACTCCCTACAAGGGAACCGTAAGCCTCTTTGAACTGGTCTTGCTGACCAGTGTGAACAGCGCCGGGATGGGTCGCCACCGCCCAAATATGGTCTCCGGAGGGTTCCAGGGCTCTCTCGACAAGTGTGTACTTGGTGAACAGAATGTTCGCAAGCTTAGATCGCGCGTAAAGCGAGACAGCGGAGAGATCCTCGGAACCGATCTTCATAACCTCCTCCTTTGAGGCGAACTGGACCGAGGATGGAGCCATACGGTGCAGTTCTGACGAAATGGACACGATACGCGGCGGAGGAGCGCCGGCGAGCTTGGATGTCTTCCTCATCAACGGAAGCAACCGATTGATGAGCAAAAAGTGGCCAAGGTGATTGACTGCGAAGTGACGGTCAATCCCATCAGAAGATACGTCGAATACATTCACGCCAATGCCCGCATCTGCGACAATCTTTATATCTCGTCAACACCTGCAACCGGGCAAAAATGTGGTTATGACATACGATATCGAGGCGTTCCTCTTCTTCGCGGATCTTGTCCCCAATCTCCTTGACATTTCCGAGATTGCCGAGGTCACACTCGACAAAGTGGACGTCCGCCTGGTCGCAGACGACCTTCTTGATCTCGGTTTCGGCTGTGTCGCCGATCTCGACCTTGCGAGACAGCAAAAGAACTCGGGCGTGCAATTCCGCGAAAGCACGAGCGACTTCGTAACCTATCCCTGCAGTCCCACCTGTGACAAGGACGGTCTGCGAGGCAACTCTTGAGTGAATGTGGGACGAGTCACTGGAACACATACCCTTCCTCGCATGTCTGCAGCAATTGTACTTTGATGCATTGTTCAGACGAATGGTTGGACGCAAGTTGAGAAGGTGGATTTCTTTTGTACTAGGACGTCACTGAAATGGCATTCAGCAATACCAAGTCCATATGTTCACCAATATATTCCGACTGCGCGCAATACCCTGTACTGTTCCAAAAAGTTCCTGGGAATAAAAACTTTACCGCTGGCAAATCCGCGATGGGACGGAGGACACGTACTGGCAAGAGAACGGCTTATATTTGCGGTAGTTACCCTTAATCGTGGAGCCTGTACATCTCATTATATGTTAACTCCCCATAAACGTTTTGCCAACAACTGCAGGAGTGCATCCTTCCCCGGTGTGCCGACAACACAAGCGACATCCATGGATCCACCAAGACTGCCGTCGTGTACGGTTGGGTGACCCAACCATTCGTCAGGACCGTTGCGGATTCCATCACTCTCCATTTCAACTTGAGCAGGGACGGCGGTAGACTCGAGCAAGCCATGACATTGATTGGACTGCCCCAAAAGAACCTGCACTTTGGATCGATTGATACCTGGGGCATACGCCATGTTGTCCCCTCGTCGGTCCACAACCAACATGCCGCGAGTAATTTCACCCGTCCTGGAACCACGCATCAACACCTATTCAACTTGCTTCAAAGTTCAAAGTGATCCCGTACCTTTCAATGTCAAACTTGCGTTTAACTGCAGCCCAGCCAGGCGACAGCCCAGGCAAAGCATTCTCCTCGACGACAGTCTCTGGGGGATTTTCAATGGCACACCAAACGGCGACCACGTCGTGCAGTTCTACAGCATCTTTCCCGAAAGTGATCATAATTTCTCTCGTGCGCTCACAAACTGAGCTTGTAAAATGGATTAAAGGCGGTTTGCCTGAGCCGATGGAAGGCTTGAGGGTAGAGTCGAATGTGGGATCAAAGTGCTGTATGTAGAATGGGAAAGGAAGTTCGTGCGGGGTTGTGACGTCTAACGTGGCTAAGAGGACTCGTTCTAGCGGAAGACCACCTCCTGGCGTTACAGGGCAGAGTAACTCCTTCACCGCAAACGGGTCAGCAAAAAAATTGACTGTGCATATTAGATAGGATACATTGGCGTGCATGGGGAAACAATATCTTACACTCTGCAAGAGGCGTGGTGTTTCCTGGGACGTCCAGGGCACCGCCCATCATAACAACACGACCAATTCGCGTCTTTATAGTTTGATGGTGCTCGCGATTAAGTATGGCAAGGTTTGTCGGGGGTCCGAGAACAATGTATGTGACGCTTCTCTCGGGTTGTGATTCAAGAAGATCCAAGGCGACATCAGTTGCTGGTTTTGTAGTCGCGACAAAATTAGAATCGAATTGATTGTCCTTATCAGCGGAGACATTGAGGTCGGGGTGACGTGTAGTGATATTGGTTAGACCGTCTCTGGGGAACGTTGAGCAAATCCACGATGCCCTTCCGAGATGAGCAATTCACCTTCCATGGAAATATTGAGCAAAGTGGAGACCACCGTGAAGTGGGCCTTGAGGGCCAAGAACAAGGATTGGTGGAACAACCGGGGTATAGTTTGGGAACCTTTCCTTATCCTCGGGGTGTGCGGCGATCTGACGACCAACAGCCTGATACAGCTTGAAAATATTTGCACTGTCGGCGAATCACACTAATGTTGAGCGAACAATGGGCAAACAGGAGAACAACCCACTATGCCGCGTGGACATCGGTGTTGCCTGTGGGTCGGAGTGTGTTACGTTTCATCCACTAGCTCCCAGGCCACGCACCGAAAGAGACGATGATGGCAAGGATCTCGAGCTCGGGAGAGGCGAGCGCTAACAGGCTGGACAACTATATCTTAGAGAACTGTGGATTCCGTCATGACACAAAATCCAAACATAGCCAGAAAATCGTCTACACCAGGGTCTGTGTCAACTTCACCCCTATGTTAAATGTATGACACAAAGTGGACATGGTGCAGCCTGTGCTCACTGATGACTGGCGTCCTTGGTCGATTCGGCATACCTATCCAGAGGGGATTTAAGGGGGAGAGAGAAGTTGCATTTCGCTGACAACTTTTCAATTCTAAAGGTCCCTTACAAATCGCGTCGGCTCTCCGAGGCGGGTTTTGGGAATCCTGGGCTGTTTCTTTCGGTAGGACCCTTGATTTCCTTTTCTGCAAGCCATCGTCCAATCACATGGTAGTTCTGTGACTCGAGTGAGCCAGCGAACGATCGTCACAGAAGTGTGCCTTCGTGATAGTTGCACCCAAGAGCGTCACATCGTGATCACATGCTCGGCTTTGTGATCACGTGCCCATGCTTCTATCAGAGTTCGACACCCATCTACGATCAGTATATAGATCGCGCTCTGGTATAGTCTTCCCCTCGAGCTTTCTTTCTTCCCTTCCCTCTCTTTGCGCGCGTTCTCGGCTCTCCTCTCTTTCTCCCTTTTTCGCACCCACCCACCTCCCACTACTCCAGCGCTGGGTTTGGTCCCTTCGTGCCCGTTCTTCCGTCCTTCCAAGCGCTCAGAAGGTTAGGTCCGAGTCTTCTCGACCTTCCTCCTCGCCCTCGTTTCTGGTCTGATACCCACGGTCATTCTCGTGGTTCCATCAGAGACTCATTTCAGCACCTAGCATGGTCATTAGTATTCTGTCCTAGCACATCTCTCGCATACGTAGATTTCATGTATTGACAGAATCCTATTCTTTCTCCTTGCCTCCTTTCTTCCTCCTCTTTCCCTCGTCAAGCAGCCACTCACGAAGGACTCTCAAATCCCTGTGGTAGGCGGTCGGCTGCCACCATTTCAGAAATTATACAAGGAATGCCCATCAACTGCATGTAGATACAATTACGGCTAGGGTGAAAGCAATCCTTTTACAACATGTTGGAACATGTTGTCATTACATTAGATGTATGACCCTCGAGGGGGCTGTGTATGGATGTATTCACGGGTCAGCAATTGCTCTCCCTGGTAACCATTGAAGAGAAAGAGACATGATCAGCGCCACTGAGACACGTGGTGACATGTCGTCGCGGCTTATCATGCATCGTGCTCCAGAGGACCGCTTGGTTGCCTTGTCACACGTGGGAGATGTGACCGAACGGCGAAGGAGCACAAGAACACAGGAGGGAAGACACACATGGGCTCAGTTATTTCGGCACGAAACGGGCCTTAATATATTAGGAAATGGGATTCAATTTGGGAAACCTGGTAAACTGCGGAGGGTGGTCAGTAAACTGGCAAAGAGGAGTCACAGAAAGAGTCAGAGATCTTGGTGGAAAATGGTCTCATCGGGCGAACCCTCTGAAGTAGCAAATATTGAAGAATAACATCATAGAAAAAAAGATCGTAGAGGAGACACTCACAAGAACTACACCCGTGAATAGAGCTGAGATGGAACAAAGAACTCGGAGCAAGTGTGAAATGGGCGGGAATAGCCGGGAAACTGTACAGTCGAGTCACGGTGGCTGTCACGTCACAGGAGTAGTGCAGAGTGTGTATCGCGACGTCGAGCGACTCTTACCAACGATGGCGGAATCACTGCGTTTCCTCGGCTCGCTGCCCGGCCACAAGGGCTGGGTCACCGCCATTGCGACATCCTCAGAGAACCCAGACATGATCCTGACTGCTTCCCGTGGTATTTATCTTCTTCACAACCCTCTCGCTCGTTCTGACAGTCCATATCGCACACAGACAAGACCATCATCGTCTGGCAATTGACCCGCGATGAGGACACGTACGGTTATCCAAAACGCATTTTGCACGGACACAACCACTTCGTCTCCGATATCGTCATCTCCTCCGATGGCCAATTCGCCCTCTCTGCATCATGGGATCACACTCTCCGTCTCTGGGACCTTAACACCGGCCAAACGACGCGTCGATTCGTCGGCCACAGTTCAGACGTCCTTTCCGTCAGCTTCAGTGCTGATAACAGACAGATCGTCTCTGGGTCCCGTGACAGAACCATCAAGCTCTGGAATACCCTTGGAGAGTGCAAATATGATATCAAGGACGACGGCCACACCGAGTGGTACGTGCTCCCTAGTATCCCTCTTCTCATCGTCCTGACTCTGCCCACAGGGTATCTTGCGTGCGGTTTAGCCCCAACATCATGAACCCCGTCATCGTGTCTTGTGGTTGGGACAAAGTGGTCAAGGTGCTGTCACTGAGTTCTTGAACTCATGTCGCGGACCCTCATTCCCGGTACAGGTCTGGGAACTCTCCAAATTCAAGTTGAAGACAAATCACTACGGCCATACCGGCTATATCAACACTATTTCTGTCTCCCCCGATGGCTCTTTGGCTGCATCAGGCGGCAAGGACGGCATCACCATGCTCTGGGACCTGAACGAGGGCAAGCACCTCTACTCCCTCGAGGCGGGTGACATCGTCAACGCCCTCGTTTTTTCCCCAAACCGTTACTGGCTGTGCGCTGCCACTGCCAGCTGTGTTAAAATCTTTGATCTTGAGAGCAAGTACGTTGCTTTCCTTGCTAGTATGCAGTTCTGTGCAAACTTTATTTTCTTAGATCGATTGTCGACGAGCTCAAGCCTGAATTCGTGGACGTTGGCGCTAACTCGCGGGAACCCGAGTGTGTGTCGATCGCATGGTCTGCTGACGGCCAGACATTGTTCGGGGGCTTCACTGACAACCTCGTTCGTGTCTGGACTGTTACCGCTTAAAATTCTTCATGGGAAGTCGTGCGAGGGAGGACGAGCGGGACATCCCCTATGTATCCTCATTCCTTTAGCTGGCATATCAAATCGTTACGATTTCATCTTTGCACGTTACAACAGAGCACGAATCAAAGCGGGGATAGCTTGACGAGTCAAGCGATTCGAATATAATGTGCACTACTCTTCCTCGGCCTCCATCATGTTACGCCTCCGCTCGTTGAAATCCCAGCGATCAAGTCCCCCGAAATCAATTTTGACAGCTCCCGAGGACAAATTGACCTGAAGTTCGCAGATGTGTGATACGCGCGCTCGCCAGCTATCTCCTCTTTGAGCCGGATGAGTACTGTACGAGACCGGCAGAGGACCACGGCTTACGTCGCTGTACCGTACATGTCTCCGCTTTGACTAACCACGCGCACGCATTGATCGATGTTTGACTTGGTGTCGTATATCCATACGTTCGTTCCCCGATAACACTCTTGCCAACCGTGAAAGTCCACGAGCCTGTTCGGGGGACGAATGCGGTTTACGCCGCGAGGGAGGGTTGGGGACGGGCGAACATCAACATCATTGAAAAGGCGCAATGCCATCAGATTTGAGATGCCTACTAGCGGTTCGCGCTCTTGGGGAGAAGTTGGATTTATAATGTGAAAGATCGCTGGAGGAGCATTCTCGTCCTCGTCATCACTGTCGTCCTGTTCATCCACGTTATCGGGTTGGAGGGGTTGGCTTGACGCATTCTCATCCATATCGTCGCTTCCCAGGATAAGTTCCTTCTCGCTGTCCCGAAGACGGGTACAAAATGCTGCCCAGGAAGGTTCGTCGGAAAAGTCAGTGCGGACAACGAGACCCAATTCTGGCGCGTCGCGAGTAACCTCATCCAATGGGTCGGGATCAGTGTCAGATTCTGCGGTAGATGTCACTTCTAGTGGAAGGACATCCTGACAACAGACCTGATCAGTGTAGCTTGGGAGACACGGAGATACTTACACGCGACAGAGGGTCCGAACCACCTGACCCTACCGCGGTCCAGAACTGCTGTGCTATCCTCAATCTCCACCTTCTGCGGCCCTCTGCTGGGTAATGTCGTTTCGTTTCAGCGTAGTTTTGCTAACCCAAGCTGTGAGCACTGGCCCCAGATTTGATAGGCACTTCTGCACTCACGACAATATACGGAACGAGAGGTGACTCAGGTGAGGACATCGCTGATTAAAAGGTTAAGACACGGCCCCGAAGGGGGTTGAAACTATATACGCCGAGCAGTTGCGGACCGATCGCTGGTCCGATGATTGCTCAACCCCGCCCTTCAATTGGCCATCTGGTGGTTGAACCCCTCAAACGTTGGCTTGCCATGTCGCGGTTCTCCGTCCGAGACTCGCACACTTAGGTTGGAAACGGACCGAAACAGCCCGGGGAAGACGAGTCCGCATGATCAACTCGCTAGCAGTCACGTCAAGTTACCCCACACCCTAACCCCAATTGTATCCCGCTCGCCCACTCCAGTGGCTCCACTTGTGTCCACTATCCACGGCACCTTACGTTGCGCCTCGACGATTGGTCGCTGTCGTCATGAGCGAACAAAAGCGGATACGAGTATCGTGGTGCATCCCGAGTTCCCGCCGCCGCGGATATGATACCGGTCGTCCGTCAAGTAGCAGAAGGTGAGAGCCGAGTACAAGTCCGACGCATCTGCGTGTGTACTATTTCCGCCGTCCCGGAACCAGAAGAACTAGCCCATCGATATAAGCAGCAAGGCTACTTCCTGCGGGTGTTGTTCTGATCCCACATTCTCCTAGTCAGCTCGGGCGCTTGCACAAGAATGGCACCTCCCAAGGGAACGACTGGTGTGTTCTACCCTTTGGCCGCTCAGGATCGTTCTCTTATCCGCGGTGTTGCCGTTAAGGAACTCAACTCAGCCGGCGACAACGGGCTTACGCTTTCGCCCTCGTGACGACACTTTTCTTTACTTGTGAGTTGTGAGTCGCTTCCACCTCGTAGAACCAGAAGCTTAACGAACCTGACAGGGGGCTTTGCGTATGGCGTGAGCATTACGCTGTATCCTTTACGAAGCTCGACGCCAACAGCGGTTTTCGCCAGCTCCTTGATGTCCTCAACGCTCATTTCCAAACCGTATTCGGTATAACAAAGCTGCAGAGCACTATGCTTCAGCTTGCTTATTTCGTGAGCAAACTGTATGCAGATATAGAATCTCGTTTGACGGGGGCGTATCAGGGAGCATACTTTGTATGGGCACCTTTCGCAGGCTTCTTTGTGGGTCCTTGTCTCCATAAGCTCGGAAGGCGCTGACCCTGAACAGATGAAACGGATAGGATACAAGGTAATTTGTTCTAAGAAAATTTGGTTCTTGCTGTTGATCGGATGGATAGAAAGGCATTCATGTTGGTTTGAGTCTATATTCGCTCGGCGCCATATTCTTCTGGCCATCCGCCAAGTTTGAAAAGTATGGTGGATTCGTCGGAAGTACTTTTGTCATCGGTGCGTGAATCGTCCCTTCTGCGTGGGCGTCATCCTGAATGGGGTGTCTTAGGCTGCGGTCTGTCTACTCTCGAGGTCGCGGCAAACTCCTACATTTCAGTTTTGGGAACCCCACAGTATGCAGCTGCTCGCCTCAATTTCAGTCAAGGCTTTCAAGGAGTGGCCTCCTTTTCCGGGCCTCTCATTGCAGCACGGTGGTTTTTCACGGGCGAAAATGCAACCAGTCTTGGTACAGTACAGTGGTGCGTTCCACATGTTCGTTTCCATGCAACCAGAGCTCATCCGAATATGTAGGGTTTATCTCGCTGTCGCGGGCCTTGGTGTCTTTCTTAACGTATTGTTCTTGTATGTCGCCTCTGTCTGTTACCATTATCATTTTATGACGTTCTTCAGCTTCGCCAATCTACCTGAGATAACCGAGGATGCTCTTGCCGAGGAGATGCAAGACGTAGGAGTGCATGACGATCAAGGCCCATTCTGGAAGCAGTACCGCTGTATCTTTGGTTTTGTCGCTCAGACTGCCTACGTGTAAGGTTTTTTTTTGGCGGATTTTGTATCTAACGCAGTGCCCAGTGGAGCGCAAGTCGGTGTGGCTGCCTTTGCTGTGAACTTCTTCGTCGACCAAGGAGTTGGTATCAGCCAGTCCAAAGCGAGTGATTTGTTTTCGTTCTGTCAAGTCACTTTCACCGTCGGACGGTAAGGTATTTTCTCAGTGCGATTGGTATGGTAATATGATCTTAGTCCCTAGATTTGTCGGCGTGGTGATTTTGAACTTTATCGACCCAGCTCTCTTGCTTGCGATCTATGCCTTCTGCTGCACCCTGTTTTGTCTCTTGGTCTCACAATTGCCAGGGTACGGTGCTATCGGTTGTATATTCTGTCTGTTCTTCTTCGAGTCCATCTGCTATCCATGCATCTTCACACTCGGCACCAAGAATCTTGGCAAATACACAAAGAAGGGGTCGGGTTTGATCGTCATGGTGGGCACATTCTCGTGTACTGACCCACCGGCTTACAAATTAATGTTAGGGAGTTGGAGGCGGTGCCTGGTACCCATCCGCGCAGGGTGCATTGGCCGATCTGACATACACTCGCCGGTCATATCTTGTCCCGATGTCAGGATACATTGCAATGATGCTATACGCTCTGTGAGTGACGGTATGTTCTCGTAGAGTATTTGTTTCTAAGGCTCCTCCCAGTGGCCTCGTAGTCGATCAGGCCAAGAAGAGTGGCTTCACGATCAGAAATAGAGATGAGCTGTCCGAGAAGAAAGCGGCATTAGAAAATGCCGTTCAGCCTGACGATGCCATTTCAAACACTCCACAAGAGAAGAGTGGTTCCCTGGGGGAATTCTGAGGACGGAGGTGCAGATAATTACAGTAGCTTATTCAGTGTTCCGAAGATTTAACAATATTCCGGATGTATACCAATGAAATTCCAACAAATCCTTATCAGACATCAGCTACCTAGCAATAAGTGAAATATGTGGTTGGCGGGTCCGTGACTAAACTGCCGAGGCTCTTGAACCTGCTAAACGGTCCACGACCTACAACAACTCCATCACCGGTTAATTTGACGCACGACCAGAAATCACTCACTGGGCGTATGTAGGGCAATGACAAGAAAGTGCCGACGAAAGGAAGCTGTCGCAAGAACGTCAGGACGACGGGAAAGAAGTCACTAGATCATAAAGATGTGAGAGAGACGTGATGATTGTTTGCAGCAGACAGCCCTACCCAAAGAGGTTCAGGAATCCAAAGGTCTCTACGATCATCCCAATGAATGGGTATTTGAGAAAGACAAGCAGAACGCCACCGAGAAAGCATATCGTTCCACGCAGTTTTTGTTTGCGAGCAAAGAAATAAAATGTTTTCTGGGGCCCAATGATAAGTGTGAGGCCTGAGAGGAACAACATCTGACGTGGAAGGGTGAAAAGTGAGTGCTTGAGTGCCCGGACAGGTTTGGCGCGAAAGCGCACTGACATTTCCGAGCGCAAGTAGAGCAGCATCGAAGAAGAGCATTATCCCCAAGAACATGAACAATGTTCCAAACGTCGTGAGCGCGACACCGATCTCTGTGCATAGAAACCAATCAGGTTGAACAGGCAGGCGAGTGAGGATTGGGAAGGCACCGACTTTGCGCATCAGAGAGCCACATTATGGATGTATTCTGGGTCTTGATGATGGTCGAAGGGTGAACAGCCGCGAGCTCGTCGTGTACGTCGGTGCTCGGATTTGTCGCGTGCGCAAAGGACACGTCACCGCCACCGCATTGATAGTCGTGGCACTAGGACAACCGACCATACGCCAATAGTCGTTTGCCGCACAACTATCCCCAACACCAAGGCGACGAGATATCTTGATTGATGGTGATGGCACCCTCAAACGCTTCGCTCGTCTTGGCGTACTGGTGGCCGCATCAAATTGGCCCTGTTCATCGAGAGCTCGTGTTTCAGGTACTCGACAGCATCTTTTAAGCATCCGTGAACGGGACACATATGTCATGTGGACAATGTTTCATGCGAATCAATAGGAGCAGATGCATGGAATAGCCACCGCGCCAGCTGGTAGATTCAGATGTCACAGCAAGACTGGGGCCACCAAGACCATTAGGAATATATGCATGGTATCACCGCCTGTATTAGATAGTATAACAATGCACAACGGTCCACTGGTAACGCGGTTTACAATAGAAAGTATAGAAACTTGAATAAATGAAGCTTTCGAGGGCTGTCCGATGGTTGGGTATAAGAACATACGCGAAATGTCGGAGGGGCGTGACTCAGCCCTATCCCTAGCAAACGACTCCACCTTCCCGCTTCTGTAATTCCCTGGCACCAATGACTCTGTCGTACGACTCCTTCAGCGGGCTTCTATGCGTGAGAAAAGACATGTGGGCGCTCAGATACGGAGGCGGTAGTAGTGGATGAACTGCCTCCAAACCGACGGAGATGCTGGCAGGAGGGAATTTGGCAGTGTATTGGGGAGTGGATGGACGTGTCGTTGGAAGGTATGCCAGCGAGGATAGCGCTTGCACAGATGACGAGGAATTGGAGGACATTGAGGAGAGTGTTCGGTGGCGGTCGTGCGTTCTCCCAAAGAGATGGGATTGGACCTGTGATTGACTCGGAAGTGTGGCTACCGAACGCACAGAGGAAACTGAAGTTCGACGATTTGGTGAAGACTGTGCACATGTCGTCCTCACGCTGGATGGGGAGGTTGACAGTTTGTCGGCCTGATCACGACCTGGTGACGACACGGGAGATGCTTCCGAGGTGATGGTCAACGGAGCAAGGGGTACTACTTTGGATGTCGTGGGTACACCCTGGCCAAATGACTGTCCCCGGATCAGAGGGTGTGGACGTAATGGTGCTTCCGATCTGCTTGTAGTAGAATGCATGGAGGGAGGCCGTGTCATCGATAGGCGTTTGTGCGATGGGTGATGCGTCCGATGAATGGGAGAGGTATTCGCTGAGCGTGTCTCGATAATGCGTGCTTCAGTGAAGGGAAGCTGTGCTTGAAGAGCCGGGTCCGTATGACTAGATGGTGGCGCAGCCACTATTTGCGAAGCTTGAGGCCCACGTGCAGCTGACACAGATGCCTTCGCCGACGCTTCCGGAGCACGGATGGTGGGCACGCGAGACAACGACTGAAGCTGCGCCCGCGGTGTATCCGGACGCGGTATGAACTCGTCGACAGGTGGGCCCGGGGGTACAGACTTGCGTTGGCCGACGGGTGTCTGGCCACTATCCGAACCGATACTGTTTGGTGTCACAACACCGCTTTCGCTGGACACCCATTCGTCGTCGTCGTCCACGGGAGGGCTAGCAAGAGTGAAACCAGCTTTGGTCTTTCCCCCCTGCTGGCGTTGGGTTGGGGGCGGCGCATAACGGTGAGCCTGTAGGTGCTCCCTGGAAGCCACCCGTGTCGTGCTGTTCACTCGCGGAAGGGGCGACGCATTTCGTGAGTGCGACTAGAGGAGATGAGCCAGAGAAAAAAAAATCAGATCACGAGAAAAAGACGTGAGTCGAGGGAAACATACGTCGTGTCCATAGCCGGTTTTCTTGGTTTTTTCGGGTTGCTTTGGCGGTGCTGGGTCTTTCTGGGTAAAGTGTAGATTCAATGCAGCCTTGGAAGAACCGGTTGAAGAGGAACGGGAATGAGTACGGGGAAGACCAGTCGGACCTGCACGATGAGCTTTTGGCGCCATGGATGTGAGTGGTGTGAATTGGTTCTCCGCTGTTTTGCCGCTTTATATCTCTGCCGCCATCTGGAAAAGCGATAGGACGAAGGCACGCTCAGGCCCACGAGGCGGAACTTTCTATGGCCCCTGTGGGGTTCACACAGGTCAGCGCTGCATGGCGATGCGTCGTTCCAGACTTGTACCCGCATCTGTCCAACACAGTGTTCTTGCTCGAACTCTCACGAGCTTGTATCTCGGATCTGAGTGCATCGACCAGTCAGACAAGGGGCCTGTTGTCCCATGTACATCCATCTTTCCACACACACAGTCCGTGGGGAATGTTTGTACGAACGTGCTTGATGCCCGGTAATTAGGCCATTGTGTAGTGTCTATTTGATTAGATTAGATGTTCTATGAAATCTGACGTTAAAATAATATTTCCCGCGTGTTCGCATCAAGCCCATCTCTCCACATCGACGAGCCCGCGTTGGCATCATGGAGAGAGT